>JAECUM010009289.1:0-25254 GCA_016617855.1 Megalonaias nervosa | reverse complement strand
ACCCAGTTCGAATCCTACTAGGGGACGAATTATAAAGTATATAGCCTCTTTTATGTATGTATGTATGGATGTAATTATGTATGTATCTATGTATGTATATATGGATGGATGGATGGATGGATGGATGGGTGGGTGGGTGGGTGGGTGGGTGGATGGATGTATGTTTGGATGGATGGATTGAAGAATGGATGTATAGACATAGGCTAAGGGAGTAAACCCAGAATAAAAAATCAGGAGTGGATCCCCTAATGAAGTTGTATTCCAGCACGTGGTAACTTCCGGCAGCTCCTGCAGCTGAACAGGAACATAACGTATTGGGATTTTCATTTCTTTGGATTATACTAGTGAGGCCGAGAGGGATACCCTGATGCACAGGCAAGCCAAGACGTTTAAGCTTCGCCATTTGATGTCGACAATACACGGGAAGCAGCAGTTACCGGTTATAAATCTCAGTGCTTGATTGGCGTAAAGCGAGTCGCCAAGGGTTGCTTCCGAGAGTGGGAGAGATGCTGTAATCTCACTGGACAGATACCGCCTGCCACAATATGGGCAGCCCTCAGTAAGGTTCTATCACTCCACGACGTGCCTGCCTCCATGGGTGGTGGGGCTTAGAGTTTATACTTAACAAGTGGATCGAAAATCTTGCCCCAGGTATAACAAGACAGAAAAGCAAAATACAAGCACTTAGGCTTGGAACCTAGAACGTATGAACCATGACACCAGAACTTGGAAAATCTAAAGCGCGTAACTGTGATCAACAAAGTCCTGTAAAGGCTTCAGATGGACTTTGTAGCCCTCCATGAGACAATACTCTCTGCGTTTGGCACCCTCAGGGAGAAATGCTATTCATTCGTTTGGGAGGGTAAACCTTCAGATGGCGTTGGTATCGCTATCAAGAACACTCTGCTTAGCTCCATTATAGCTCCCTCAGAGGGAACTGAGAGGATCCTGAAACTTCATCTTCAGACATCAACTCGATTGGTCAGCCTGATCAACGCCTAGGCACCAACATTGACATCTCTCTGGAAGTTAAAGACCAGTTTTATGACGAAGATCTTAATGTTACCATTGGAAAAGTCCCCTTGCAAGAGCCACTGTTCATCCTTGGTGACTTCGATGCCAGAATCGGTGCCGACCATAGTTCTTGGCTAACGTGCTTATTACATTTCGGGAGAGGGGAGACGAATGTGAACTTCCAGCGCATCCTGGAACTCTGCTGCCATCACAGTCTTGCCATCACCAACACCTTTAGGACCAGAGTTTGTCCTTTAGACACACCAAGTCCAAACATTGACATCAGCTTGACCTCGTCATCACAAGGCGCTCTGACCTTAGCAGTGTAAATTTAACTAAATGCAACGCGTACTTACCATAGAGCAGACTGCGACACTGTCAGATACTCCACTCCCAGCTTTGTCGGGGTGGGTGTCCTGGGTTTTGGTTATCGTTATCTAGAGGTGATCGCCGACGGTGTAATTTGCCCGGGACGAGTAAATATCAATAGAAATTGAGAAATTTACAGGTGGAATAGATAAAGAGCTGAGCAGGTATATAGAACAGAATAACACGAGCCCCCGTTACAAATAAAGACAATATTTAATCAAAAATTTCTAACAGTAAAGTTCATAAACAAAGGTAATAATATCTTACGATTGAAAGATACACTTCTTTCTTTTTCAAATACAAAGAAATGATGATACCAATAGCCAATCTGTTAAGCGATAGAATTTAAATCATCGTTAGATCCAGTGAAATATATCGAAAACATTGCCTTGTACAGTTTCATAACCTGATGGTCTTGATTCAGTCCAAATTCCACAGCGACTCTCCCTTTTGACTTCCTTGTGCCGGTAAGTCTGGGTCTCCTCCATTTTTGACTTCCTTGTGCCGGTAAGTCTGGGTCCTTTGCCAAATTCACAGGTTGTCTCGCCTCTTTCGCCCTTTCCAACTTTGTCCACTTTGGGTTCTTAATACGCAATACGTAGAACGTAGATCGTAGAGCGCAGATCTATCTCGTCCTTCCAAAAAAACAAAATAAGCAACCTAAAGCTTCCGTCACTTTATACTGGGGGAATAGACAAATACCTTCCCCCTCTCGTTAAGTCAGATAAATTCTATCCTAATTTCAAACAGATTCTACGGCTATCTAGTCTAACTGGCCATGACAGACCGTAACAACCTAGTTTCACAAAATTAATGGTCAACTAAATGGCTACTTCAACATCCCACCGAGACATTAGTTCCAGACTAGTCTCAATTACACAAATGAATGAAATTCCTTGCTACTGTATTTATAACAACAATCAAGTGGTTATCATACGTGAACTCATACATAGGTCGGAGAATTTTCACGGATTCTCGCATCTCAACTAACATTAGGCATGAATTCTAGATATATAATTTCCTATAATAAACGAGACTATACCCTCAAACAAGTCGTCAATGTTTATATAAAGAAAAATATCATTGTACGGACTCAGATAAACGAACTCAACACAGGTATACCATATCAAGAAATTAAATCTACGAACTTAAACAAATAAATCCATGCAAATACAAGCAAATAAATCGACAAAGCATCATAGTAGTTTCAATGAATTGCATAAGATTGTTGCAAATACCTTGTTTTTCCAAGCTCTCACTTCCAGAACGTGTCTGTCAATTTTTTCCAGACAATTGCTCCCCCTGGATGATTTCTACGAGTGAATTTCTTCTAAATTCGACCCGGAGTCCACTACCTTTGTTTTCTTTCGCAGAAAATGGTGTCGACTGATTTCAATTTTGCTATTTTGCACATTTAAACTGAGAGTTTTTTATGTGAAACCACGCCCCCTTCACTGCGTGACCAGTCTGAATGAAATACGTTTCCCCGCCCGAACTTGCTGAAACATGTAGTTCGTCTGACAAACCTTGATTACCCAACTGATTCCTGGTAACTTTCAGAAATGACAGTTTTCCCTACCGATCAGAAATTGACCCCCTCTGTCCAGTTTAAACGTAGCCTTAATCAAAAATCGCTAAGTTCATGACAGAGACTGTAGCAATCCGTGCATTATGGCAATTTAAACGCACGCAGAACTCCATAAATCTAATTAATCGCACACGTGTCCAACTAAATGTGTTCTACCGAGATCGACAGGAAAATTTGCTCCATTACATATATATATCACTTAACAACTCATCAGTCTTGACTGTAATTGCAGTGGTATCGGTGCAAAACCATAGCGGAAAATAAATGTCAAAACCTAGTAGAAACATTATCAAATTAACTGCAGTACATGGACAGATGAAAATCACTTATCATATACGTTCATTTTGAATGTCTGAATGTTTCCTTGGCAGACTCGTCGAGCTCTGCTAAAAAAGACAAATACGTCTGATATTCATCAAACTGAGCAAATCGCTGAACAAACCAGAAGCGGGTTCAATTATTTAGTATCTCCATGTCAGGGGAAAAAAAGCAACAAATCCAGTTGAGGTGTTACTTAAATCGATGGACGTTACGGGAAAATGGATTCGACAGCAGAGCTATTCACCAATAGTCATGATGATGACAGATGACAGCATTCGTGAGTTTACAGACACTCATTGCTGGAAGTTGCGGAAAGTTTTTGACTGAGACGCATCTGCCGTCCAGCCAGGCCAAAGTTCGCGATCGCTGCCACATCACTGGTACGTACAGAGGTGCTGAACACAACGCATGCAATTTACAGTTGATAATTTACCAGAAGAAATAAACAAATTCCTGTGGTGTATCATACATTGGGTGGGTGTGATGGCCACCTACTTGTACAAGCGGTAGCCACGTCATCAGACTCACCGATAATCGTGATCCCCAGCAACATGGAAAAATACATGACTTTTAGGCTGGGACAGTTGCAGTTCACTGATTCATTGAAGTTATTAAACAATCTGGCCGTGAAAAACTTTGTAATCACTCCGCGATTCTGTCCATGAGGTGCACGCAACGCAAACCCAGATTTGCTGACGAAAAAAGATTTGTATCCGTGCTAGTATATGAGTGACTGGGATTTCTTCCAATAATTTACTATCCAGCACCCAGTTAACTACATTGCAGGAAGCCGTTGTAGTGACCATTACCTAGGTTTCTATTATCCAATACTGCAACAATTATTATTCAACAAACCGTTTTGAATGACCAACACCTCCTCATCTTCTGACCAGAAGAGGCTGATGTGAAACAAGGGGTATAAAAAAGAAAGTAAATAACTAATAAACATAAATAACTTATATCCTTATCACCCTGTAGCTTCCATGTTTTCATCTTAAACAAACTAAAATGCATTCAAGTATCTTAGCCATACTTAAAAAAACAAATCTAGACATAGCGATAGTTAGGCTCTTTGTCATATAGTCATGAATGAATAAGAATGACAATGAACTTTGAAAACATATCACGAAGACTAGCTTACTTCTTTTGAACTGACTTTAGGAAATTAATTTCTTCATAGTGATGTGTTCTTCTGCTGTTTATTCTGCGTGCCTAGTATAAAATTCTTCTCTGGAACGGGTTCGTCTGCGTGCGGTAGTGATTGCTGCTGTTGCAGACGTTTTGGTAGTGGGGTAGTTTGGTGTATGTGTAGGTCTCTTTCCATCAAGTTTTTCCAGAGAAGTGTCTCTCCAGCGTTTTAACTCTAAAAAAATATCTGGTAACACTAACAGTTTATTTTCACTCTGAACCTTCGGCTGACTCTGCTTCAACTGTTACTCGACCTATTCATATCGGAAAGAACATAACATATTTAACTGGACACTTAAGACAAAGCATATTTCGAATTTGCCAAAGAATGAGACTTGTGTAAGACATACCATCGTAGTTCAAGGGCAATGCTAGGTAATACGAAGGGCCACAACAAATGCCATCAAAGTATTTCACATTTCATATGTAGCCATGCATAGCATGCCTACAAATTCAAACAGAGTAGGCACAGATCTACAGCCGTTTGACTGCTGATTTTATTAGAACATCAACGGCTGATCTGACTCTACGCCGTATGCAGATGAAATGCGTTATACATGGTTAAATACACTAGTCGATGAGTTATATCAGATAATAGAAATATTTTAAAATATGAACTCAATAAAATGTTAATCAGTACCTGGAATTCTTAATCAAAACCAGACATTTGACCAACAGATTGGCAAAAACCTATCTTGAGTGGCTGATTGGAGAAATATTGCCGAAGTGAAAAATCAAAACTTTAATTAAATGAGACAAGTGGTCTGTCTGTTCCTCTCTCTCTCTCTCTCTCTCTCTCTCTCTCTCTCTCTCTCTCTCTCCCCAGTGAAACACCTCAAAACCTAAACCCCAATTTTCCGGAATCCCATTCAAGACCGAATCTTTTTAGTCTTGAATTTTGTCTTATTTAATATCCTGTTTTTCCCAGAAAACGAAACCCCACAAATCTGAATACATAAACAAGTTTCGATCCCTAATCTCAATTTTAGGCTAAAACAATGCCCCATAAATCTTCCCACGCCGGAACAGATTAATTACGGTTAACTTGTACTGCAGTGGTTTAATCTGCGAAACAAGGACCCAGAAAATGTCCCCAGGGCACGCATGGTTAAAAGAACACTTTACATGTACTCCGACACAGATTTGGCTGACAATAGGCTAATGTGATGCCAATGTTCATTTCAAAAGAGCCAGCGTTTCAGGCTAATTACCTATGCTAAAAACTTAAGGCTTCTAGGTAAGAAAATTAAAGATAGACTATGTTTATTTGCTGAGTATCTGTGATTGACGTTATTCATAGATATACATGATTAATAAAACATCGTTTGCTTGTTTTATAAATGTAATATTAGGTTTTATTAACCGGTATGTGGCGTCGCTTTAAATGCTTTGCCGACGGAACCGACAAAGCAATATTGAAGAGTCATATTTACTCAAAAGATTTTCAAGGGAGAAAAAGCATTACATCATTACATACATGTAATTAAGGGGTCGTGTCGTTTCTCTTCACTCATAGCAGCAATGTTTTGCACGGTTGAGAAATCGAAACTACCTGTGATTGGCAAGGCTAAGAAGCCTTGCTGCTTTATGGACATTAATGATACAAACTTTCCATATTTCCTTGCGACGAGGAGAATATTTCTATGTGGAGCAACTGTATTTATTCATGTGACAAGTTACGTTTCTATGTAGAAACGTCTATCATTCAGACATTTCTTTCATAAAATGCCTGTATTTCGAATAATATGAAAACTTAAAAGGTTTCTTAATTTCTGCACTTTTTCACGCTGGGATACAGATGCGATCTTAACTCTCTCTCTCTCTCTCTCTCTCTCTCTCTCTCTCTCTCTCTCTCTCTCTCTCTCTCTCTCTCTCTCTCTCGTCGAAAAAGCCTGTGTTTTGCTAATCTGCAAACACCTCAGCAAACGGAATACTCCTCAAAAATTGTTCTGTTTTGAGGGGTTTACTTTGCTATGTATATCTATATTTTTTCAGCTCATGATTATATTTAATTTTCGTAATTTTTATTCATGGTTGTAAAATATATATAAAATATCCTTTGTTATAATTTTTTGCACGTGATCTGACTCTCTTAAGCACATAAATTACATAGGATTTGTTAATATAATGTTACTTATGTCTTGATAATTATTAATGATAATAATACGATTTAAATGGCCCCTGTGGATTAATTTGTCAATGGCCGATGGGGTTTCGTCGTTTCTAGAATAATTCTATACCCCCATTTGTTGGGGTAGATCAAATGTATAGGTCATGTCGATGCAAAATCAGTAGTGTGTTCTGTCAGGTGGGTTCTATCGTGAAATACAGTCGTAATATAAGGCGTATATAAGTAGATAATGAAGTAATTAATTTTATCCCGATTTTGGAGTCATTCACACTTGTTGTGTTTCTCTTGTAAGTCTACAGAAGTGTTTTATGTTTTCCTTAGAGGAAAAACATTTGTTTGCACTGTTCGGTGGAAATAGAAAGTGCTCATTATTTGGATTATAATATTAATCAGGAACTGTTATAAATTATTCGAAGAAATTCTGAACATAACGTCTTTGTTCATGGAGGACCAGTTTATTTCCGAGTTTGAAATTAATAATGAACGTTTCATTCATTTATGACTTTCATTGACATTTATAAGGGCTATGTTATGTTCAGTTCATACTACTGTTAAGTTCCTCTCCCATTTTCATTTATAACTTCGATAATTAAATTGTTTCTTACGTGTGACAAAACTTATTCGTTTAACTTCTTTTCCCTGTGACCGTATATATGTAACACATTCTATATAGTTAATTGATTAGATGGATGGAAGAAATGCCCACGTTAATCTGTTCTTAACATGTTATAGACGAACAGTCAGATGGAAGATAGACATGCAGGAAGTTAACAGGTTGATAACTTTCGTGTCAGTGACCACTCAATGGTCTCTGATGATAGGTATCAGTTCGAAAAGTTTTTCAACCAATGTCAAAAATTGTACTCTAAACCTTTATTGCACAAATAACTTGTTGCCAAGTTTATAGATTGGTCAGCTTGAAGTTTCAGGTCTGAAGCATATGAAAACAGAAAATGATTCCTGTTTTGATTCTCAGTGATAACAAATGTCAGAAATTGTATGAATCGTGGTCCAGATATCCTGTGATAGATAGTTATGAATTCAGCCTTTCTTGTAAGCAATGGCTTTCACTCAAGGGTTTAGTTCAATGTTAATACAGGCAACACAATGCATATTGTCCTAATCAAAATGAGACACTAAGCGCTGCTTGAGAAAGCTCTGATTCGTAACAAAAACCTCTTCTCAATATGAATAGGCAATACTTTCATGCCCTCTGTGATTCTCTCTCTAGCCCAGCTGAATGTCACTTGAAAGGCTTAATTATAATGGAAAAGATTGGATCCATAAACAAACCAATTTTAAAACAAAGCATAACTACTTGATTACCTCCAGCGACATGCAAACTTTTGGCGAGCCCAAAGTGAGTCTCAAAGCCCAGAACGCCACTATATATGCTATTCGCAATTCATCATTTTATGCTTGCAGATGATATTGGACTGTTTTGACCAGTTATTGCAAACAAAATATTCACTATCAAGGGGAACTAGAGACAGATTGCTAACACAGTGACCATGTATCTATAATGTCCAGTCTATACCGTGCCAGCCAACTTTCATTCTAACTGCGTATAAAAAAACTACTAAGCTGACTCTCTACGGAACGTTAATTCTCAGACAAACAACGAAATGAGGATTGCACAGACTGACGCTGCTAATCTCCAGGGTAGCCCAATTACTCGCCGTGGAGGCCAACCCAAATTGCTAAATTAGGATGTATCGCTCTTTAATGAAAGCCAAACTATTTCTACATAGGCACCGAAATGATTTATATTTGGCATTGGTTTATCGGGTTCAAGGACGGAAAAGTAGTCATCGAGAAAATAGGGCTGACAAAAGGTATTGCAATGATTTGCCATTGGCGTACCTGAAAGATAAATTTTAATAAGAATCCAAACTCGTTACAAATAACGTGATACACTGGAAAATGTCTAGAAACAGCAGCAAACTGAGTGCTTGAAAAATTACTAAAACTTACAAAAAATGTTTTGATATTCGTGTACTCCAATGATTTGCTCCTGACACTCTGTTATTGGTAATCTCATAAATTAAGTAATTACATGTATAGATGAATTGACGAATTGACAAGCTTCAATGAAGTGAAGAAGTATAATCATTTACACTGAAGTTAACATCTCTATGCTCACAGTTTTTATTGCAGAAAATAATTTTTTCATGAAAAATAAGTCAATATTTGCGGAGTCATAGAATATTATGCAATTCTTGCCTTCAGGCCACTGCACTGTATTCCTATATTATATCTTCATCATATAATTATTTCCTCGTCTTCGCTAGGGAAGGTTCCGATATGTTAACTTATCGATCCTTTCGCATATTGATTAGATATTTCAGTACTACAAGTCTGAACTTCATTGGATGCGGTTGGATCAAGTTTTTCAAATTTGAGCAGGATATATGATATGATTAGGACAAGGGGAGCATACCACTGGAATGAACTCATAAATAAGCATTATTCCGCTCCCTATGGGTGTTTGCACAAATACATCCTTTCCCACAAACGTTCATGTGTGTTTTCTCTCTTGTACCTAGTTATACATTCCATGTTAAACTACAAAGTATCCATTTGAAGGCAATTGCCAGCACCATTTTCGGTGAACAATGCACCGCTGTTACACAGCATTGGTAAGTTGGCAATAAATATTAAGGGAGGAGAGTCATGAAATCAAACAGAAGTTGTTAGGACAAACCAATGAAATATTTGATCGATCCGCCAAGTTATACATGGTTGGCGTATCGGAACCGTGGCTGGTGAAGATGCAGTTTCAACGGCAGAAAGCAATAATAGGTATAGCACATCACATAAGGTCATGTGACGTTATATAACTTCGATGAGTATCCATAATAACAGATTGAAGCGATCCAATTACCGTTACCAGGGAATGTGTTCTTATTTCAAAGGAGAATGGATGCTTCCCTAATAAGAATCCCCTTATAAATCCAATGGGAACTCGAGGACTTATCATGTAATGTTTTAAACGCTGCCATAGTTACCCAAGTTGATAGTTTGCATCGGAATCATCTTTAGATTATTTATACGCTGACAATTGTCAACTTCTCTGAGTCTCATGTCCATTTCTTTTAATTTCAGTTGTAACATACTCCTAAAACTTAAAAAAAAAACCGCATATTTAAACGTTAGTGACAACTCACAAGGTAAAAAGCATAAAAATCACAATCATCTCTATTAAGTTAACTTCAGGTAACTATCTTATAAATTTCTTTGCTATAAATATTGCATCCCCAATTGTGGATAAAAGGAAGAGTATCAAAATATGTATTGCATATTCTGCCTGGAACAATTCCCACAAAGCAAACACCCCCTCCACCCCACCCCACCCTAAAAAGAAAGAACACGGCAGATGGGAATACCTACATCGCTTTGTTATTATTATTTGTTCAGTGGCAAGTGCCATGGATCAATCACGTGTTTTTTAAAATCATCACCTGAGTAAATTGTTAGAAAGATATTATTAAATTCAGACATCATATCTTTTAACGAAAATGATTGCATGATGAAATTTTCTTATCGCGTCTCTCCCCCCCCCACACACGCCCCAGTCACGAGTTCCCTCATGGTTAGAGCGAACTAAACTTAAAATTCAAATGTTTGAATGAAGATCGGTCAAGTACAGATCAATTAGACAATCCGGTGTCAGACTAAAGAGCGAAAACTGAGTTTGAGCTAGAAAATACAAGTAGATACTATGTGTCCCGGAAAATTATATTACATGAAATGTCACGGGTTTTAAATTGATTCGACAACGTGTTAGATGTAGTAAATCCTTTTCAACACGGAATCTATATAATCTACATTCAGTTTATGGCATGTTTCTAAATACAACCTGTAAGTAAAATATGATTGTGACAATTATTTCCACACCGAAGTGACGCTGGTAAATTTGTAGAAAATGCGCGACTCTGAACGCTACAACACTAGTTAGTTCTGGGTGAAATTACGTCTTTCTTTAAAATTCAAAGTTATCCGGCTTGTCATGAAATAAATGCAGAATTTTCAAACGGATTTAAATATAAGAACATCGAGTCAGAAAACTAAAATAGACTATGATATATTGATGTGGATGACATGTAGATGTGATGCAGCCGTCATTGTCACTAAACCACCATCATTTAAGGTGATTTATTGCATCTTCAAAGAAAAGAAAGTTATGTAAGACAGTTATTGACTTCATTCAGAGGTCTTGAAGATGTTTTCGACATGTTAGATGCTGAATAAATTAGTGCTCGCAACACTTGCGCGATGTACCTGTGTACGTGCTGTGTGTGTAAGCACACTGAAGACCCTGCACTCTGGCGACAACTATTATATGCGAAAGAGGTTTGTCTGCAAGGGGTCAAAAGCCTCCTGTTTGTGTCGTCTTGTGCATACTGATGTTCACATAATCGTTCGGGGAATTTACGGTTAAATCGCTCGAAGATGGCTTGATTGCGATGTACACCAACATTTCTACGGCGAATTTTAACTCCGTTCTTCTTCATCAATGTGGTTGCTTCTCCGATAAATTATCTGCCCGGATCAATCAGTGAAGGATTTGGCACGTTAAAGGTCCTCAAGCGTACATGAGCGGGAATGCATTTGCGACCTAGGACCATGTTTTGAATGTCCACGGTGAAGCTTTCATGTAGAGACTAGCCACATCGACTACTGTCAGCGCGTATTCGTAGCTGCCGTCATGGTTTAGAAACAAAATATCAACCTTTTCAAAACCTTTGAGTGTTCTGACGTCAAACCATCCTCGTGGATTGTTTTGAGTGCCGGCAAATACATCAGCCATAATTGCCTGTCATGCCAACTGGGGCACAGCAACCTTTTTATCACTCGCGAAGATGCCCTTACAATAACCACTAGGACTGTAATAAATTGATTCCATTATTTAACCTGCCCTGGACGATTAATTTCTCCCAGCGCCAACTTACCCCGCATCGAAGTTGTTATTAACCAGCGTAATAGAAGATCTCGTTTTGTAGATGGTCCAATGTTATTTAACGCATCAGTAAGTGTCGTGTGTCACCTAGTTCAATCGTAAATACGATACTCAAGATCGTGCATGTAACACGCACGGTCTATGTCATTGATTGATTTCTCGACAGTGCATGGACTATCAGGGGGTTTAGTCGTATATCTAGTCATGTCCCGGACCGACAGTAATTGTATCCCAGTATATGTTACTCTCCTGGGTATTTTGCACATGTCATGCCAGACAAAACCAGTTTGGCAGTGATATCTAATTCCATCCTACGTCTTGCAGGCAGTTGAGCTGCCATGGACACTCTATTGTATTTTGGCGCCACATCGCGCAATCACACACCGATGATTGCACGGCGTTTATTTTTAGTTGCAACGTCGTGCATGTCTAAAGTGTCTGTGCGTCCCCTGCACGACACACAGTTTAAGCTTACCGATATTTTATAACCACGGATGCCAATAAATTGGCAACAGCGACGAGCGACCAAGGTTGCGAAGGTCGCCATGACCCATGATCGATCTAAGCTCTGCAACGACAAGTTCCGCATAGTTGACCTTTGGGCGACAACAAAACCCCATCCAAGTCAAACGAGTTACCAAATAATGTCCGTGCGATAATTATAGACCCATCGAGCTCAGACAAGACGCAATTGCTGTAGAATCTAGTCATGAAAATGCACAAGTGCGACAAATCATATATCATAGCACCAACCGCAGATCGCCATCCATGTTACAAGGTGTTTGTTACAATGTGTTGCGAGGTTTCAACAACGCTGTGCAGGACATAACTTGTGACAACCCCTGGTTGTAACGACGTCGTTTTAGTTCATTGTGGACATCGATTATACACTCTCCATCGAGGACATCGATGGCAGAATCAACAGCTTCGTTCTGTTTTACGACGTAATGCTTAATAAGAAGTTTAATCCATCAGCGTTATTTTCCATGGGGAGACGCAAAATATATGACACAACGATACACGCTGATCTCTAAAGTGGTCACGAACAACACGAACATATTAGCGGTGTTCAACGGGGTAGACTCACTCGCACTGAGAAATGTTGCACGGAGAACTGCTTCTCAACACAACTGACCACACATGTAATTGATATATCATGATGTACAACCATATATCCGTGTGAATGACAGATGTCCAGATTAAAATAAAGCTAAACACAACTGTTGAGTAAGACTGCCATTATCATATACACAGTTGAGCTGAGGGTCAAATAAACTAGTGTTGACCTAGCGACAACTAGCCACTGTTAATGATGCGATCGACAACTCACGAGGCGTATCAATGACATGGTCCGCGGCTGATGTCGCCGACATGTCAAAATCCTATGGTATATTTCCGCTTCTCGCAGCGTTACCAGCACTGATTGCAGCGGTCGAACTCGCCGTTGCAAGGTCAGCTGAGCTTGGCGCTAAAGGGGCTGACTGATATAAATAAGCACAAAAAACAGTAGAAAGAAAACTGCTTTCTCGAGCGACTAAAAGTTACCACCTTCAAAGAAAGGATCCGGACTGTAACTAACACCACGAACAGTTCGGAGCACTGCTCTAAGACAGCATCGGTGACGCTGCGGACAACTGTGTTGCCAATGTCAAATTTTGTAATAATGACGAAGAAAAGAATAAAATACTGGAGGGTTTTTTAAGCCAGATCAGCTGCCAGATATACCATGGGGGACAGAAACAGGAATAATCAACCTTGATTCCGCCGATGATCCCGGAGCAAACTGGGCCTCGTAGTATATTAGTCTGCGCGCAATCATATATTTTGATCCATACGGGTTTGAGCCCCACAAGAATTTATGAGGTATGTGCTGCGATGAAAAGTCCACTGTGGTCATCAATATTGCTAACTCAAACACTGACAGATCATCCGATATGCAGGAAGGAGTCGCTGGAGGCGCTCGTTGATGTCAATGAGAATCCAAATACTGTATTGGCGTTGTTGGAACACACAGCGCGCAGACCGAAGATCTGAGAGGGCAAGCATAGATCATGGTTGCCAAGGCCGCAATTAATGTGGGATGACATTTTATAATGACGAATATTTACAGACGAAGTAGCCGGGGTGTAAAACGGGATATCGTTGACACATCCAAATGTGCCCCCCGAGATGAATTAGCAGAGTTAATAAACACTACCGGGGTGGAACGAAAAATTATGTCAAGATCGATTTGGAAGGATAAAAACCAGCAACGTTGCAGTGCCTAATATTATCACTAGCACAGACAGGACAGTCGATGGTAATTTTGTTGAGTTAACTGAGACAGTTAAAATTAGAGTTTCTGGGACTTCCCGTGCGCTTGTCATGTTACTCTCGCCGGAGACAAAATGCGGGGAGAACATAATATGGGAGACAACAAGGTAATTGCTATGCACGACAGAGAAAGCTAACGTGATTTTGGCACAAAAATATATGCTGACGCGGCAGCTGCTAGTACTACCGAATTTGATCAACATGTATGGATATTTTTCAGTTACACAAAACACACAAAGAGACTCCAGAGTCCTTGATGTGTTTTTGATCTCCAGATATTGTTTCGATAAAACTCGCTGACATTAATGCGAAATTAATCGCGTTGTAAACAAAACCGTTGACAGAAGAAAACCTACGCCGTGATCTAGATTCGGCAGTAAAAGATACTGTCGATGTAGAAATGATATAGCACCTAGCGTTTAGAAGATTGATACACGTCGGACAGACTCTGACACGTGGTTACTTCGTTTGGTTGTTTCTGCAACTGGTGTGTGTGAATAATCGGATTTTGCCTCAAATTACATTTCTTTTAAATCAGAAGATGGTATTTATCGCTTTTCATTGCACAGCGACAGATCATTTGTCTTTGAACTTCCAAAGTCGAGTCTTAAACTAGTAGCGTCAGGGCGATATCGTGGCCAAGTTAATACCAATGGTAATACTACGGAAGGACGCCACTATAGAGCTTAGGGAGAATAGCTGACTGATGCAAACCATTTCACTTAATACCAACTGATACAAGTTTAGTGTTCGCAAACTATTTCTACTTATTGAACTCATACACCTGTTAAAATGGACGATCCACAGCAAATCCATGTGATAAAATCATGGAGGCACAGGGGACACGATGTGTGAAAATTGAAAAGAGCCAACGAATACTTGCTGGATAGAAACGAGTGTGTGCTAAATCTACGCTGCGTTAGTCATAGCACCGGTAGCCACGATGGGACTTGATGAGATTGGAATAAAATCCACTCTCGAAGGTTGCACCAGAAGGAAGGGCGATCGGTGTTATATGGGTAAAATCGGGGGCGGTTATTATCTGGTGGAAAATTAATGTCAACGAGGCTCAACATGAAATTCAAAAACATATAGTGATAAAAACAGCTGCGGAAGGGAGCCTGCACAGGATTATAAAATTTTATTCGGGGGCCATTGACGAGCCTTCTCTGACCGCAAAAGAATACAATGCCATATATGAATCAACGTGTACTTATCCTGCAGTTTAGCTATTTCATCAAACAGCTAACCCAGAACAACAGTGTCCATTATTTGATAGCTATTATCTTTAATTAAAATGTCAATAATTTTAACACCTAACTCAAAGTCCATATTTATCATTTTCAATGATTTTACAAAAGGATCAGTGTGCAAGGCAGAAATAACGAACTACATGTCCATCCGTTTAATGATAAGATATGAAAGGAGGATTTTAGCATTATACATTAAGCGTTGGGTTGTACGTTTGCTTTCTAAAATGTCCCCTAAAACAGTAAAAGCTATTTCGAAAATGATCACGAGATTCGCGAGACAAGCAGATCAGTATTATTGTCACAAAATACCACAAGTAAATCTTGTGTGCAAAAGTGGCTCTTTACCTATGCAAGTTTTGAAGATAACATACAATAGACCTTGTCATAAAATAAATGTCTTTTAGTTTGCATTTAAATAACAATACCGTTGTAGACTAACTGAAATAACAACTTTACCATTCATTTATCCTTCCAAGGATTGTGTGCAGTGTGCTCTTAAAAGTGCAATATGCAAAACAAAATAATCACTAATACTGTTTTGATTTGCATGGCGTGACCGATTTTCTATGAATCACTGAGTATGTTTTTGTTTGATAAGAAAATATCTAGACTGTATAAGGAACGATACGTCTAGCGCTATGTAGGAAGTTAACTTCTAAGGGATGCTATTTCTGCATAACAAGGAAAATTAGTCTTCTTTATCAAGCCGAACACAATCTGTAAATGGATTTGAAAGCAAAAGGAGGTTCAAGAAACATTTAGCCAAAGGTATCTTAGGTGAGTTATCGAATCATCAAACAAAAGATCCTGTATGTCAGCTAGCTGTCGGCTTCTTAGGGTTCCCTGGTGGCCGAGTGGTCTAAGGCGCTTGTCTTTACAGATCACTTGCATCTCATCTCTATCCATATGGGTTCGAGTCCAAGGCTCTACCAATGTGGGCATGTGAGAAACCTTGCCAGCGGCTTCCCATGGGTCCGTGGTTCTTCACGGAGTATTCCCAGTTTATTCCTCCACCAGATATGCTGGCAGCCATATACAGCTAACCATCTTCTGAACACTGGTGTTCAACCCATAATAACATCCGCAGTCTTAGCTCAGTGCTCCAGGTGATCGCAGACTTATCATGTACACATGAAAGTGATGACAGTTATTCCTGACCCGCAATTTGATCTCAAATCTTACACACCAAAGAGTTTCGACCACAAGTTTTCAAAGGGATCTCGACAGTACAACAACACGTTGGCATACAGCAAGTCTTATAAGTACATTAAATATATACAAATACCACTCCTACGCTAACCTCAAAGGTTGGTTTCTTACACATAATTGTAAGAGGCATGCACTGGCATTTTTTTCAAGAGACCTGCCACTGCTCCAGTAACCAGTGAAGTTTGTTATGTATCCCATCTGTGTTTTCATACAGGTTGGATTGACAGTATTTGCCACAGCTTTTATTTTCTTTTTAATTTTTGAAAGGAACATATCAGATATATAGGGTGATCATGCAACTTTCAATACTTTCCTTTTCTCCGCAGTTGCGGAAGAAATCAGCGTTTAGAGTACAGCAATCCAGAAAGTGTGTTCACGTGTAATTAACCTAATCGAGACGATTGTGATTTTCTTGGTATATTACAATGAGTCATTACTTGCCTATTAATATTTTTCTTCCAACTCCTCCTTTTTAAATATGAGTGAATCGATTGCAATTGAACTAAAGCAATGGATATAAGTCAAGACTGTTGTACATTGTTGGCATACAATACAGTGAACATGATTTTTATGTATATTCTGAACATGGGAAACTATAACAATGGCGAAGACATCACATGATAAGATCTCGAGTTCCTACTGGCAAAAGCTTAACTGTGTATTATTAATATTCATATTTGACAATGTCTTTAACTGTTCAGTCACATACAACGAACAGTATAGAGTAACGAGATTAAATGAACATAGAGGACCAAGTTCAAGCTCGTCGTAAGTTTCACAGCACATTTACAATGTTTGCCCTGGCCATTTTGTAACTTGAAACTCGATAAAAATCTTAGATCGAGAACAAGCCTGCGTTGAGCTGGAGGTTAAAGAATTGATCTACATCCGTGAGCTCAAACCGACGATGAACAGGGACGGGGGCCGTTACAACCTGCCTCATATCTGGGACAATCTGTTAACATCGCTCACTATTCCATCGAGTGATGCTAACAGTCAGTATAGATTAAAGCAGTCAGCTGATGAAGTCCTTAGCGTGATGACGAAAGTTTCGTGTTGGTCTCTGCTATACTGTTTGTGTATGTGATTGAACAGTTAAAAATATAGTCAAATATCTCGAGTTCCTTTTGGCTAAATACGGAATTTCCTTTTTTGGTAATTACGCATTGCCCCTTGGTTACTGAGTATACTGTCTGGCAACGATCATTATACCAATTCGAGTGGGTACTATTGACACTAGTTTACGCTATATGACGTTGTGTGATGTCATATGATGTGCCAACGCTATTTGTATTGATGAAATCGTTAGAATATAATATTCTGTGGTGGAATATATACTACAGGTTAACGGTTCCTTAGGCCGAAGGAAGTAATGTAATAATATTCTTCGTTGTAACAAAAATTCATTTTGTTTTGTAAGATAACTCATTCCGATGGTAAATGTTAGTGTACTCTTTAATCTTAATGGATATAAATTTTAATTTTCAGTGGCGTTTTCAATATTTTATTAAAAAACACACTCACTTAGTCTACGTGATCAGCAGTTATAGTGTACCAGGTCAATATATTGAAAACACATGAATATCTAGACGTTTGTTATAAGAAATTTTAGTAACTGTTTATCGACATTGATTGATACTATGTCTCGATAATTTATAATTTATCAAGCTTGTTTGTAATGATATTGATTATCTCTGACTTAAAACTTTGCCATATCATTTTTTGCCATACTTTCATTATGGCTCTGAATTTCCCATTAGCGCAAATAAACTACTTCCAAATATATTACTGGTCAGTGTCTATGCTAAGATAATTTTTTTTATCTTGAAGACAATGGGCTAGTTCATAGATGTTGTATACATAACTGAAATAGCATTACTGAAATACTGAACTTAGTTTAAGCTAACATAATGATGGTTTGTTAATGAGATGCAACTCGCTGGTTAATAAAATTGTTATTGCTAGCTGAAGAAGTAGAGCAATAAATCCTAATGCAGAAGTTTGGGTTGTCCTCCTAGACGAGTACTAGAATTACCCTAGGGTGTAACAAGGGTTTCATACGTTCAGTCCACAGTACAGCCTTCCCTTACTTCAAGAGTGATAGGTCGTCATCTATGTAAGTCCCCTGATCTTGCTCTTTGCGAGTCATCGTCGCGCAGAGAGTTATAGCCACGTGTAGCATTGACTTTCCCATTATGCAGTCATAGAGAGATTACCGGTGTTAAATAGACTGGATAACGTTGATGCCCAGATACCGATATAGTAAATGATTTCGGGGTTTCCTGAAAAAATGGAACGTTTCGTTGATAGCAGCAGCTCAAAGCAACTTTGACATCAGCCGTGTGCAGATAATGATTAATAACAGAATAGAATGCATGGTGTCAAGATCAGTTCGGCTCGCTCCATAAGTTTGCTATCCGCACGTGTTAATCAAGCAATCAAACTGAGGCTTTATATAGGCTTAGGTCACAATTACTTCCGGTTTTATTCCCACTAATGTTGTTGTTGTTGTTGTTGTTGTAGGGCTTAACGCCATTTTTCAGCACACGATAGGCTATACATGGCGGCCAGTATGAATGGTGGAGGAAGAACCCGGGAAAACCCGGGAAAGAAACACCGACCCACGAGAAGCTACTGGCAAGCTTTTTCACATATCTACATTGGCCGAATCCGAGACTCGAACCCACCCCACTAACGTACTTGCAGTCTAATTTTGGAGCATTTTGTCCTATTTCTTTTTAGTTTATTATAATTAAGAGAGTAATGTATTATCACTCAAAGCACGGTCCTAAGGAGAATTACTCAAGACATTATATGACGAGGTTTATTTTTAATTTTGATTTATTAATGAAATGAATATCTGTTCCATGTCGGGATTCGAACCTGGGTCCTCTGCTGCGAGATATGGCAACTATCGCCTGCCTGCACGTTCCAGCGAAAATACTACCACCGCTATCGAGACATCACCAAAAAATGATTTTCTTTAGCCGCTCATATAGACTCTAGAACGTACAGACACTCTCGTAACTTACATATATATTTGTCATGAAACCTTGGCACTGGCTAGGTTAGGTTATTATAATTAACTTGTGGTTTGAGACTATATCGGTTTATTGACGTATCCAGTCTTTACCACTGAGACGGCACCTTTCATGCACTATTTGTCTTGGCTAGAAAGAAGACTACAAAACGCACGAAATGACAGAGCCTTCATTCGTGGTGAGATATGTTTTCTTATAAGAAGTCAAGCTAGAGGCTCGAGCGACGTGTAGTCTTACACTTGCAACAGAAAAATGATACGATAGTGTTGACTGTGTTAAAATAGAATTAAACCCTCCATTGAAACGATTGAATATATAACGAGTGATCAGAAGGCAATTCAAACTCGGTTCACACCATTCTGAAGCTCTCTTATGGTCTGAATCTGGTGTCATGTTCCATCTGTACTTAGGAGCAGGTCAGCTGAAGGCCGTTCCTCCATGCCTTTTGTTTATAAATGTATTAATCGAGAAGCGGTCTTGTTTTCCGTAATCTATCACATTTCATGCTGCCTTTAATTTCTCACGTCAGCATTATTATTATTAGTAGTAGTAGTAATAGTGGTAGTGGTAGTGGTAGCATTATACCACTAACTATACTACATAATTTGCCGGTCGGCGGTCTAATGTATATTTTGCTTTATGTAAGGGTGCAAATTTCTGTCGATCTATCAAGAGCACATTAATTTGGGTAGGTGAACGATTAATAAGATTTATGGGGACAGGTTCGTGTTTAAATAGCTATACTGCAAGGATTTCTAATGCTTGTGTCGCGAGAGTAAGTGATTCTTAATTAAGCCTTCGTTTATTTAACAGTCAGATAGACTGGAAGGAATAGGGTTAACTTAGATCTTCATATCGAAAATGTCAGAGTTGATATTTTCCAGAATCAGTTATTTGGAAATCTAGAGGTCAGGGGGACCGCAATTTTGGCGCCTAGTTATAAAAGGCGGTAGATAGATTTAATCCGGATTGGTAACGCTAAATAAGGGGCGTTGTTCCCACACGAGATTTCTTGGTTTTAATATGTCCCATCGCAAAAATTTAGCCAGTCTACGTTTTCTGCAAGAGAAAAATATAGGAGACTCCGAGTTTGAAGTTAGAATAAATTCTCTCGTAAAACAATTATCCAAGGAACAGGATTTCTGGAAAGTCGACGGACAATTTTGGCGGTAGAAGGGAGCAAAGCTTGAAAGCACAAGGTATTTGCGTCAATCTCATGTAATCCGTTGATACCAATATAACGATTTGCTTGGATTTATTTGCTTATATTTGCATAAATTTATTTGTTTAAATTCGTAGATCAGTTTTCTTGATATGAGTACAACTGTGTTGAGTTCATCTATCTGAATCCGTACAATGATCTTCTTTATATAAGTTTGACGAATTGTTTGAATGTGTCGTCTTGATTGCGTCTTATAGGAAAATAGGTATTCTAAGAATTTCATGCCTTACCTTAGTTGATATGAGTTACGAGAATCTGTGTGAATTCACCGACCTTAGATGATTTCACATATGATAAAGATTTGAGTGAGTATTGACTGAAATTAACGTTGTTAAACCGTGAAGTGAGATTTCATGTATGCTAAAGACTTGAATCTGTGTATTCGATGCAAATAATGTAGCTAAGCCATGTAATGAATTTCATTCATTCATTTGTGTAATTGAGACGAGAACGGAACCGTTATGTCTCGTGTGATGATAATGTGAGTCAGGTTGAAATAGCAGTTAGGAACTACATTAATCTTATGAAACTAGGTTTGTTTATAGTCTGCCATGTTTAGCTGGACCAGATAGCCTTTGGTATCTGTTTGAATTCTGATAAGACGATGTCTGACATAACGAGAGGGGAGTAATGATCTATTCCCAATAGGATATCTGACAGGAGATTTAATATGCTTCTCTGTTAATTTTATAAGGGGAAATAGCTCCACTGAAGTATCCACGTACCTACTTATCCAAGTATCTACGTATCACGTACTTACGTATCCACCTACCCACACAAAGTTCGAGGACCAAAAGAGGCGAGACAATAGAGAGTTTGGAGAAGAAAAGAGTGGAAAGGACCAAGAAGAACAGCGACAGTGAAGTTGGAATGAACCAAAAATAAGCAGGTTATGAAGTTGTACAAGACAATGACTTCGATTGTTCACTCGATTCTGTGATGAACCAATTCTATCATTTAAAACAAATCGGCTATTTATATAAGTATATTTGTGTTTGAAATTCGGCGAATGATTTATTTCAAAAGAAGTGTATCTTCCTAATGTAATGCATTATCACAGTTGTTTATGTAATTGATTAAATTGTTGTCTTTCATGTACGGGGGCTCGTGTCATTCTGTTTGATATATCTGCTCAGATCTCTATTTATTCCACCTATAAGTTTCACACTTTATATTAATATTTACTTGATTCGGGCAACAACATCGAGGGCGATCACCCTCTAGATAACGATAACCCAGTAAAGCGGACATCTTGTAAGAAGGTACAATCCGTCAATCAAATCAGCCAAATCCTCCACCCCCCACACTTTAGAATATCAAATACATAACGTCTTTATTTCACAGTTGCATATCTTGAAATTTCTAAGTGTTTGTCATTTCTCTTATAACTGGATTAGCTACTTTATTTAAATCCGTATAATCCCGTATGCTGAGTTCCAGCTGCAAACAGCGTAGAGCCGGAACTGTATTTACTGTTCCAATGCAATCATCAGGAAAACGACTGCCGATCTAAGTCTATACTTTCACCAGTTAGAAGCGAGGGGGAGTCACGTTAAACACGGCTAAATATGCGTCGAGAAATATTATGGAATTTCATGACACTTCGCGGTTTCTCTATCAGTATCTTCGAAATATAATGGAAACATCATACGCAAGCCTCATCATTCTTTCGCAAAAAGGAGACTGATAATTCGCGTTTATTTTCCAGTTTCATAATTGTGAGGTGTATGTAAATTCCAGTTCATTATGGGCATTTCTCTTACTGAACTGTGATCAGAGATCTTTCATGGTAACCCATTTTAACCATCAGAGGGTTAAGTCTAAATTTCGTCTTTACCAGCTGCAAATGAAATCTTTCATTACATTGTGTAATTTGCGACCTTAATTTGTCAATGTAAAATACTGGAAATTATCCTCTTTACTAGCAAGTTGTCATCGCCTTGTCATGAATGTTGTAGATCATTGTGTTCTCTATGTACGAGCAACTTCTGTAGTTAAAGTTTTTTTCAGGATTCAAGCGGCTTAAAGCACTACTGCATAAACTTTCAAAGGTTTTATATTACTTTCGTTTTCCTGTTTGATTCGAAATGTCGAACATGTTAAAATCAAACTGGTGTTCAATCGAATGAAGCCGAAAATCGTGTTCAAAGACGATCAAATTTCAACAAACGTAGGACTTTACTCCTCTAAAAATAGAGCCTGAATACGCGCAATATGATCGCATGAAAATCAACATAGTAATCTTAGGAGCAAACGGCGTGAGAGTGAATGTTGATGCTTTCACGTTAGTGTATGTAACAAAAACTAGATACTAACTATCGCATATGCGATGAAATTGTTTTAAAGCACTCTCGTTGAAGTAAATCTATTTTTACAGATTTATAGCAGCGAATTAAGCAAGTAATTTGTGGTTTAAGATTATCATAGGGGGTCATCTCAAAGTGTTTCCAATTGAAAGTTTACGTTATGGCATCTCTCTCTCTCCCTCTCTCTCTCTCTCTCTCTCTCTCTCTCTCTCTCTCTCTCTCTCTCTCTCTCTCTCTCTAGCAAAACCAAAACCAAAGCATGAAATGATCATATATAGCTTTTTCTTTAGATGTCAAAGTAAGTTTTGATCGTACTGTTATAGAAACTAAACTTCTATAACTTCATAAGTCCGTCAAGGACAGATGATAATTAAATGAATAGATTATGATATTGTATATCACGTCTAACTCTCTAGGAAGATACAATAGTTAGAACATTCCTTATATTCTAAGCCTATTGCACAAGTATATTCCTGTTAAGAGTTTTTTGTACCTGCATTTGTATCGTACTGAAATTAATGGAAAGATATTTTAAGAGCGAAATAAATCTTTAGAAAATCTTTGATAATTATTTAATATATATTGCAATAGCTGCGTGCACATATAAAAAATGAAAACTTGGTGACAAAGGTGCCTAAGTTGAATAGACTCAAAACAACCGCTTTTTAACAGTATTGTCACAGTGGATGATGGTAAAATTATTTAGACACCCACTCAAAGTCTACAACTTTGAATTCGAGGATGACACTAAAACAATGAGATGTGACACAACCTCAAGGCTTTCTTTAACAAGAGTAACATATAGCACATTATATGCCAATCCTCTGCCCTTTTTCCTACCAATTACGCTGATCGTACAGCTGTTAGGGTCCATACCTTGAAGATAACACAAAACCGAAATTTAGATTTCCACCTACAATACTTAAAATATTTAGATTTTGTTTTTACAAAGTAGTTACAAATTAACCACTGTCCCCATCCCAGAGTCCTCAATAAAATTTTGAAAAGTCTACCCCGAATCTTGCCCCTAAGTTTCATGGTTTGTGTCATTAACAAAGTTCTAGATATACTACATTACTATTGGAGGACAAACAGAGGGAGGAGGGAAGTGTGTGAACTGTAGGCGATTTTATGGCATCACAGTCTACAAATATATGCAAATGCGAAAATTTTGTTCCTTTCTTTCAGATGATAATTTTAAGTTACTGAAAATATTATCTAGATTATAGTATTGGAAAGCAACACTGTATTACATGCAAACACTCATGTATTACATGCAAACTCTCATAAAAAAACATCGCATTTCTCTTTCCAAGAATACAAATCAAAACATATTTTGTAAACAGAAACTGAACATATTTTTGATTTCACTGTAGGTAAGGTATAGACCTGATAAGGATGTAAAATATATATAGAATAGTCATCATAAGCGTCAAAATTCTTTCAGTGTAAACTAAGATCACAATGAGTCTAAACAGACAAATGATTTTGCATTCTAATATATGATAATCACTGCCAGGCCTCTGCTAAGCTGGTTTGAATAATTATGGTTGTAAAGGTCCTTTGTGTGATGTGATACCTGAAAAAACTAATGAATAATGACTATAAACTAAAACAAATTTATGGAGTAAAATACCTTCCTGACTGTATCTGCCGTCCATGCAATGCACATCAAAGAAATGTTGCATAAACCAAATCAACTGTGGTTAATAGTAACAGTTCTCTGAATTCAGCAATATTAATGACATTATTAAGAGGCTCTGGTTATTTAAATATTACGCATTGCAGTGTTGATCTCAATTAAAGGTCAAATAATGAGGGTACATACTTACGTTCGATGTTAATTTCCAGTAACGATAACTCGCTCCATCATATTAAATTCATATATTACCGACCATCAATGTAAAATATCACTGTGATTTATATATACTGCAAGCATCGACTAGAAGTTATGGTACCAAATAGATCATTCATTAATAGAGCCTTCATGTAATGGCTTTGAGAAGCCCCATGTTCTCTAAAATCAGCACTTTTGAGCCATTTATCATATATGTTGGAAGCGTATATCTCTCTTGTATCGTTAGCACTGTCTTTAACTTTTTACTTTCTACGTCCCTTTGATCAAGCCAATCTCATCTGTGCAGGCAGAGTTTCCACAAAACACATTGCTTCTTCTGAGATATGCGTCCTCGCCAATCCTATCTTTGCATTGAATAATCAGGTTTTGGGGAAACAGACGCAGTTGCTCGAAGACGTACACATTATTCATCAATAAGTCATTGGAAGTTGTAATGAACAATAATGTACTGACAATTAGTGCTAGATAGTGTTATATATAT
>JAECUM010009288.1:0-58750 GCA_016617855.1 Megalonaias nervosa | reverse complement strand
TGTGTGTGTGTGTGTGTGTGTGTGTATTCTGGTCTACCCTATTCAGAAAATCAAGTTTGGTCATTACTGACGTTTTCGTAATACAGTGGCTTACCATGGATAGCAAAATTATTTTTTTAAATCATAAACTAAGTCATTTATTTCATATTAGCGTTTAACATTTTTTTATGTAAATGAAATACTTCTGTGTTTAACTGTGGAGGGGTTGGAAACGAATACTTTGGTAACATTACTATATTATGTTTTCCTGGATCAGAAGGTATTTTACCAGGATCTTCAGGAGGATTTACATTTAGGATAGGTTTCTCAGTCACGTGACCATAACCAGTTCTGCCATATTACACTCTTGAAATGAATCAAAGTCAAAATCAACTTGAAATAGAAGCAATGTTTATTTTCGAAACTAAACAGGATGTTGAATAATATAAATGAGGACGAAATAACTCAAGACTATCGACAGAAATTAAAAAGTAGTATAGTCAAAACGGGTAAACAAGGAATTAACCAGTAAGCAGTTAACCGATAACGAGTTGGATAAAATGGAGTCAAAACAAATAAAGAAAACATATGAGGTATTTGTAATTGCTTGATAGGTAAAATATCAAAAGTCATTGTCAGATTAATAATAGTAAGAATGTCATCCTTAATAAGTAAATTTGTTCCAGTTGATAATTTAAATGAATTACATGAATAATTAAAAGAAGATTACTTAACAACAAACGGAATTTCATTCTTTTCTAGGGTTTTCATATTTTAGGTTTACCTTTCCAATTTCAGCATAAAGTGCTAGTTTGATAACAATTTAAACCAAAGGATTTTGAAATGAAGAAAGCTGATGAAGAAGTAATAAATTTAGTTTTTCCAGTTTTGTTTGGAATAAGTAAATGATTAAATATCTAGTAACACAATGGGTACCTCCCGACAAAATACTTATATAAAAAGCTTAACTGTATAGTTAATCAACTAACCAGCTTGCTATTAACTGTAAGTTAGTCTATTAACTAGCTAGTTAATCTTTTTGATGGTACATAAGTTACCTAACGACCATGGAAATAATTTTAGGCTAATGGAAATGAATGAAATTTAGAATGACTTACTCAAAGAGCTAACACATTACGAAAGTGTAATAAAAAGTATAAATCAGCAGTTGTTTTAACTTGCAGAAGCTTGTATTTGAACGGGTGCTGCGACTTATAGTTTAGGAGTTGCGGGGGTGGGGTTAGGGACTGTGGTCTGTGCTTATTATCCTTTTGGTTGTTACGTTTTTTTTTTTTATTTGTGAGCTACAAAAGCTTTAAAGATTTGCTGGCATATAATACAGTTTTAAAGCACGACGATATAGCTCATTCTAAAGTAGTAAGCTGAGTACTGTTGTTGAGATGTTGAGTAATGCAATAAGAGTTAATGAAATAACTAATGTTGAATCTAATATGATAGTTACTGAATACAACAAATGATTGCAAGATGGCTTCAGAAAATTCATGGATTCAAGTTACTTAATGCCACAGCGAAGTTACAAAGCACCGACGATTGGCTGCATTATTTTGGAAGGACATACTCAGAAAGGAATAAATATTTTCAAGAACAGTTGATAACAGACATGGTAAGTTATATATTTCGTTACAGAGAATAAATGTTATAATTGTCAATTTTATATTTCAAATAATTACACACCCCCCCATATTATACTATATGATTGATACAAATGAAAGGATCACCATGTCAGTATGTGATGGTTTCTCTTAATCTTGAAACGTACATAAAAACAGAAATATTATACTAAAGTGGTAATAACTCAGAGCATTAACACAGTGCGTATAACCAACTACAACTCTAAATTACTAGACTTTAAAAGCAAAAGATCTATAAATGTGTCTACCAAATCAGATAAATTGTTTGGATTGTGCCAAAGAATAATTTTAAAAATGTCATACAAAATATGCATGTATTTACAGATATACTTATAGAATTCCGCTTGTTTTAGAGGCATCACTCCAAGACATAAAGTATTTTTCTTGCTATTTCTTATTCATTTGTTCGTTTGCCCATTTAAATTTTCCAACAGGCTTTGGTTGGCATATGGACCTAATCTTAAAAATTGTTGGAGCATTGGCACATGATATTTAACCGTAACTTTGATGTGTCATATTCTTCAGTCTTCAGAACTTTGGATTTATTCTCGAGAACTTCTCGCATCTCTCTTCTAGCTCTTCTCTCACTTATTTTATTATCGTTAGCACCATTATAAGACTCACGACTTGATTCAAGATGTCTATAGAGTATTATACTTCTCCCATCCAAGATTACATTATTAATAGCTTATCATAATCAGCTATTCTAACAATTCTACCTTACATATTTTCAAAAGAGCATCTTGAGTTAGTCTTGGGTCTCTAGAATAAGGTGCTGGGTCTAGTTTTTAATTATTTAGGCATACATTTCCAGATTCTTCAAACATGTAGCACGTATCTTTCTTAACGCAACAGTCGCGAAGATCACCATGTGAATTTAATCTGAAATGTTTATTTTTTATAACATCTTGCACATACTGTTAATCCGCCTTACTAATTCCTGATTAGGTGAGTTTTAAATAAAATCCTAAATTGGCGGTAGTTTAACACTTTAACATGAAAACATGTATTCTTATGGATATCGTTTCTTCTAATCTGGTTTTCATGTCCTGCGAATGGTTTATCGTTTCTGTGAAATTACCATACTTTAGATGTTTAGCAAGCTGCTCTAGCGACTGACCATAAACCAATAGCTATTTGGAAGTTTTATTGTTCTTTGAAACCTCTTATGGGCTAGCACCTTCTTTCTTAAATCTATGAGTTATATATTTTTCTCTAAACGAAATACTATTGATACTTCCTGATCTCGATTGCTTTTGTTTAAAGTTATGAAACCTCTTATGGGCTTGCACCTTCTTTCTTAAATCTATGAGTTATATATATTTTTTTCTAAACGAATAACTATTGATACTTTCTGATCTCGATCGTTTTTGTTTAAACTAAAGTTATGATGATAAAACGAGAATCGTATGCAGACATATTCTGAACAAATAAGGGAATATTTTTGGATTTTTATCATTTAAATTTACACTTTGGATTAGCCTGACCTCTGATTTTGCATTTAAGTGATCATGAGCTCTGACTTTGGAGTTGTCAAAAAATGAGCCTGCAAACTACTCCTGATGTCTTGCTTCGTCAGCTTCATTCACTTTATCTTTGTTTGAGTAGGACCCCTGATTAAACAGTCTTTGCCTTTTCATTGTAGTCGAGACCTTTGTCAAAGATATGGCATATATTGGTGGAACTATAACGTTTTTATCTTTATTAGTGAATTTAATTTGAACAGTGTTTTGTAGTCTTAGTTACTCTAAGTTTCTGAACATTAATTGTACATATTCGGAAAACATATCAGTGACATGTTCAAGACGTCAGCTTCCTTTTATAGTGGATAAGCTGAAACCTGCAATCTAAGAATTAAAACTCGTAGATAACTTTTCCAGCGGACTTTCACTTCGTTGACGAGACGCTTTTCTCTTTCACGTGTTCTGTCGAAAATGCTTCCAATATCGTACACATTGTCGTCTTTCTTGGTCACTCCTTGTTACTCGGGTAAGTACAATGCTGCTTGAAAAGTTCATATCTTCCAAACCACTTGTTCTGGAACACATCTGATGCCGCTATTATACTATGGGTACTATGTCAGTGAATTTGAGAGAATGTTGATGTGTAAAATATTTCAAAATAAGCTTTTCAAGGTAATAGTAATATTGTTCCACGACACCAGCTTAGGTTTTATGAGTTTCGGTGCTGATACAAAACAAATCAATATAGCTTTTTTTCAATTTGTTTTGAAATTGTTGATTTGGAAATTCAGTACTGTGTCTGTTTGCCATTGTAGATCTTGAAATCAAGAGGAACCACCCAAACCAATTTTGAAAACACACCAATCACACACAAGTAATATTTATAACCTCGAGTCGAGTAAGAAATATCTACTAAACCTGCTTGCCATTGATGATCGATTCCTTCTACCCAAGTTTCACCTTTTGAAAATTTAAGTCAGACGGGTTTGTGGAACGTGTTCGTCGATAGTTCTGGGAACCATTGTTATACATCCCGGAGGCGTACATTTTTGAGACTGGCTGCAAGATCTAATTTTCGAATTCTACCGTAGCCAGAAGCAAGGGATTGAATGTAGTCTAGTGGGGTTCGGGGTCGGAAAGGCATTCCCCTCTTTAAGTTTCAGTTTAATCCCTAAGTTATGTGGAACCTCCCTCTCTGGGGATTATGATAAATGTGACCCTCCCTTGGTTTCAAGGAACGACGGACATGACAGGCAACTGACCTACTCCGTCGTCTCAAACTGGGACCAACATAAAGATGGAGGTTGTCGCTCAGCCCCCCAGTGTTTCAAGAGGGGATCAGCGATCCAATTCGTTTAGGAAGTTCACTAGTAGGGTTAGTCTCATCACCAGCGTCGTCGTCGGGAGTTTGTGAGTCAATAAGAGGTGAACAAAGTTTAACCCCATAGACTGTTGTCTTAAACATTCTGGCACTGAAAACAAGAAAAAACTTTCCAGTCGGGGGTGGTCTGTCTCCGTTTGTACGTTTCAGTTGCTGGTTTCTGTCTCCAGCAATTGATTCCATTCTCTGGATTGGCTCCTTTGCCCCAACCGGTGCGTGGGGGTGAGCGTCAGAAGTGAGGATATTGGCTGGGTCTGGGTTCGGTCCCAGTTGAAACAATGCAGGTCTAAGAGCTAAAGGTCCACACTCTAGTCACAACTGCATTGTATGCCGATCTCTTTTTTGGCCGCTTCTGCAGTCATTTCAATGAGGAATCATTGTTTCCAGATTAACTTCAGAACCTGTTACGGACCGTAGTGAAGACGTCGTGTCATTTACCATCTCGACAATGTTGCTGCCGTGGAGACGTCGAAAATCTTGCTTGACAATAACAAGAATATTTAATGGTCTGCAGCTCTTGAGGCAGAGATGCTCTTTAGAGGTCTCATTATATCCATCGCGTCACAGGATCTGAGTACTGTCAGCAGCTCTGGGTTTTTCAAATAGACAAAGAAGCGTTTTTACCCTTACCCCACTCTGTAACCTTCTCTTAGCTCTTTCAAGTAGATGCTGCCTCAGCAGTCACACAAGCGGCATCAATTCAAAGATCCCTCCCACCCGTTGTTTGCTATATTAGATAGTCGGAGAGGCCAAGGGGGATGTCTTCGGACTCCGTCCTCTTCCTCAAGAAGGGAGGGGGTTGGCCCTTGGGAGCTGTACCCTGTCCTGCAGCATCTTCCTCTTCCCAGCATCCTGGCTGGTGCTCGTTTAGCACTTTTTTCCTGGAGTTTGGTCGGGCATCATGGATAATGTATGCGCCCTTTCCATTTTAACAGATAGTTACCGACTTTATTTCCGGGAACATAATACTGTAGCATGGACTCCATCGTCTTACACCAGTTCAAGGACAGAGATACACATCCCACACCCTTCTGTAAAAGGGTGCAGTCAAGTAGGTGGAAAACGACCAGATTCCCGCTTTCTATTCCCAGATCTTTCTGATGTCAAAGAAATGTGGAACGGCTTTGCTCAAAATCGACCTTTTCACCTCAACCAGACTTCGTCGTAAAGAACAATTCAAGATGGTAAACTTCTATGCCGCAAAGACCTGGAAATGGGCAGTCTCCACCGATTTTCATGATGTGTGCTATCACAGTTCCATCTTCCCTCAACAAAGAAATTTCTTCTGGTTTTGTCTCGACTCCGACGTATTCGAATTTTCCGTAATTCACCTTTACAGCCTTACCAGGGTAATGGGGTAGTTTCAGTCCGCTTGAGGTTGTTAGGGATCCCCATCATTTAGTATTTTGATAACTGCCTGATTCATAATGTCCTCCGATATTCTCTTTTGAAAGATCTGTCCCTCTGTTGATGAGCTGTAATCTTATCCCCAACCTAGGGAAGTTAGATATTTTTCGTAGAGAAGTAGGATATTTTTTCTTCTCATGTCTTTGTATATGTGGGATGAATTTCTCACCATTTTACTCAATGTTACTCCAGACTAGACTGATCAAATCATATTCTTCATAATGGCTCTTCTGATCAAGACCTCATTTGTTTCATTAACCTCTCTCTCCTTATAATCCTGAACTTGGTTATGGACTTGGTTACCCTAGGGAGACTTTACCTGCACCCTCTCCTTTTCCTACTTCTAGTAATCTGGAGAGTGCACAAGAGTCCACTCAGATATCCAGGGGTTCTGACTTTCACCACCACCCACAATGGTGTCTAAATATGGACAGGTTTCTGACCAGCATCACAGTTTACACCCTGAACCCCACTCCCTTCTGTATAATGATGCAGCAGATTCAGAATGGAAAACTTACCTGAAACCTGAGGGTGTAGTTCTTTAGAGGTTTAGGTTCTTGAATGAAGCAACCCTTCTGATATACAACTTGGAAATGCAGGCAATGTTCCTAGCCATACAGGGTGTGTCAACCTTACAGGGTATCAGTGTGTTACTCACGGTCTTTCTCTTTGCATAAAAGTCTGAAACCTCCTCCAATGGACAGCCACAAGGTTGATCACTCCCTAAGTGTGCCATATTCTAGGTGATAGGAATATACTGGCAGACAGTCTGTCCAGAGGGGGTCATGTGGTCCTAATGGAATGGTCTCCACACGAGTCATTAACAGAGTTTTCCAGCTGGTGGGCTTGTTCACAATGAAACTGAACACGCTCCCCTTTTAAATGTCTCTCAAACACCAGAACAGAGGACCTGGGCAGTGGACACTTTTAGTGAAAAGTAGAATCACCCGTATGTATATGCCTTCTCACCTTTCAAAATAATTACATTGTTACTCTACGAAGCCAGGATCTCGGCTGCTCAGCTCATCCTGGTAGCCCCCCTGTTGGCTTTACAGTCGTATTGAAAGACCTACTTGGCCCATTGGTAGATGAGCACAGGATATTGCCACAGAGTAGGTGACCTGCTGCTGCACAGGGGGTCTCTCTTCCACAACAGCCCACAGATTCTCCACCCTTATTTTTGGCTCAAGAGAAAATCTGCCAGAACCAGTTTTTTTTAGCAAGACTGTCCAGGTTAGGAGGCAATCTACTTTCAGGGTTTATGATGCAAACTGAAGAACCTTCTGTGACTGGTACAGTCAGAAATGCATTAACCTTAGCTCTCCCCATTAAGTTGCAGTCTTCGTTCTCTTCCTTTTCAAAGAAAGATAATATTCATTGTCTATTATTAAGGGTTATTCCCTTTTCAACACTATCAAGTTCTCTAGGGGTTCATCTACCATGCTGAATGCTCATCTTTCTATCACTTCATGTTAGGTTTGGAGACTGGCATCTCACTCACGATTGCCTTGATGGAAACTTTTGTGTTTCTTTGGACACTGACAAAATCTCCTTATGAACCACTTAGAGCAGCTTTCTTTGAGATCCTTACCCTTAACACCTTTTTTCTGCTCTCTTTAGTGTTAGATGTATTTTGTTTAATATTAAATTGGTTGTAAAATATATTTCATATTTACCCTTCTTCTGTATTGTCAAGGAATACAATTCTTGTTATCTGTGCATAATTGTAAAGATTTTCCCAAACTCATATATTTTTGCAACTTTGTTCTCTATATATTTCAGGTGTTATGGATATACAATGAAGAGTAGAGATGGAGCAAGCTTCATGCCTTGTTGGCGGAAAATGGTTGTTTATGGTTCAACTGTAATTATGATTTGGTTCTCTTCTTTGCCAACATGGCTATGAATCAGCTACCTTCAGTAGCTCCACTTCCTATTGAGATCCCCAGTCTAAATCATATCTGTGCCCGAGATGATGAAGTCTCCTTTGCCCAGTTAGTGTGTTAACGTTTTATTTGGTTTCCTTTAAAGGGAGGAGACATTCGTTAGCATCTCATCTCTTCCTACTTCTAAGGGTTCCTCTTATCTTATTGGTGGCAACCTTTTTCAGGTGTATTATCCTCACGATCAAGAGAACTTATTAATCATTCACTAAAAGGGACCTTTCCTTCATATGAATCACAGCCTGGTCTATTGTTAATTCTAGGGACTATTTGAATCACTCCTCTTTGAATGATGTTACAAGAGCTGCCTTCTGGCAATCTCACATGATAGTCTTTCTTTTCACCCTTGATCTTCATCCTCCTCCTTCCTAACTGGAAAATTCAGCAACACAATTGTTGCAGGTAGTGTTATTGCTGTTAAAATGTATTTTTGCGGGGTGGGGGTAAAGTTATTTTAAGTATGTAATACTTACCTGCTACTGTTGCAGACAATTGTGTTCCACATGTTGGCTGTGTCACTGGGATAATTTTCTTCTCAGTTCAGTATTAATTGGAGGGAATAATTTGCTTGAACTGGAGACTAAGAGTCCCAGGAAAGGAAAATAACACAGTAGCAAGTAAGTATTATGTAACTAAAATTAGTTTTACTCCCCTTAAAACTACATTTGTATGTGTCAGATATTTGACATTTTGAATTCAAACTCAATTTGGGCTATCATATTTGAGCTTTCAAAAATGAGGACACACTGGATGCATCTGTATCGGTATCTGTATTAAGGTTTAAGGACCGAAAAGGAGGACATGTCCAGGAAAAAGAGGATGTATGGCAAACCTAACTCAATGTCTTCCTCATCGTCAATACAAGTCATCCACAAAAATCTAGCTAAGGTAAAGACACAGAAATAAAGGCATTTTGCGGAAATCATTTTTCTTCTTTCAGTCTCATTGACCTGGACTTTGACCTATTAACTCCAACACTGATAAAGTAACTTTCTTCTCTCTAATGTAAGCCATCTACAAACTTGGGTAGCATACGCTTGAAATATTTTGTGGAAAACGTTTCCCTTGTTGGAGTTCTGCTGGCCTTGTCTCTTTTAACAGAACAGAAAATTCAAATAGCCTCTTCTTGGTCTCAAATGCAAGCCATATATAAAACTTAGTCAAGTAATCTGAGAACATGACTTGTGTAGTTTTGTGGAAATTGTTTTTCCTGCTTTTAACCCCTGTATCTTCACCTCTGACCCCAACATGAACATGACTTACTTGTCTGAATGTAAGCCAAAGTTTGGTGAAAGTAGTTGATATAGAATTTTCTATATCCAACAGAAACAATTTACCTTCATAGCGTAATAGTAACTTTGACATTTAACTGTCTCCAAATCAATAGGCTGCTTGTATATATTAGTTAAGGCATCAGTCATACATGACAAGCTATTCTGTGGAAAAAGTTTTCCATCTTTCTTCCTTGTGACCTTTACATGTAACCTACTGAAAATCAACAAGTTTCTGCCATTCCCCAAAATTACAAGCTTGCAACAGTATTTTTGGTAATGGTAGATGGTGGATACATCTAGTTATTATATGGAAATGAAACAGTGTGTGTGTGTGTGTGTGTGCATGCATGCATGGATGGATAACACCATAACATTATATGCTCTGTCTTATGACTGGCATATAAAACTGACAATGAATTGTCACTTCATGTATTATAAAATAATTAATGTATCCATACAATGTGTCATCTTTCTTTAGTGTCTTTATTTATTAAAATTAAGTCAAACAAAGTTTGTCAGTATTCATTATTGCACTTCTATGTCAATTGTGAGAACAATGAATAGCGTTGTTTTTTAATGAAAGATATATCTTTACAGACTATAGCTTGGTACAGGCAAATAACTGTAAATTTGAAAAATAGCTGTTCATCTGATGCTCAGATAAAAAACCTGTCATAACTTCTGAATTTTACATTAATAATGTTTAAATAATCTCAATATAAATTGTTTTATACAATTTATATAATTTTTAGGAAGAAACTGAAACAAAGAACAGCCAAGTAAGATCATTGACTTAGCAATTTTCCATATGTGGCAAATATGGAGAGAGAGAGAGCAAAGTAATTATGTCTAAATAATAATGTAACCTTTTTTAAATATCAGTCTGAAGAAAATTTTGATCTAACAGAACATATTTCACTGGTCCCATTGTGATAACTGTTACTGAGTTTTATCACACATGTACTTTAAATGACAAACAGAAGTATTAGTGTACATAATAGAATGTAAGTTGGAAATAGCAAAGTGAAGAGGAAATCTCAGTTTAGGGGATGCATAATTTGCCATGCAGAAAAGAGATGATACTATTTAGAAACTGGGACTTCCTTGTCTTCATGTTAACCTCTTATATTTATTATTCAATTCCTCCATTATTTCTTCAAATCCCCAAAATGTTTTAAAAATATGCCTTTCATCAAGTCACTGATTTGCTTTAAATGCAAACATGAGAGTAGTACTGAACATTATGATGTCATTAAAATGCTTCCTACAGTATTGCAACATCATCAAAAGATCAAACAAACCCATAACAACTGAGCTGAAAAAAAGCAAAGTAAAGAGTGCAAAGTTTTACTCTGTAAGAGCCTATTATGGCCCAAATAAATTTAGCAAACTTCAAATGTTACAAGAATACTGGTGATAATTTTCATGTCAAATATTTGTTTGTTTGAATAGTAATTTTAAGTCAAAAGAATCCAAAAAGTTATTGGATACTTTGTTACACATGTATACAATTTATTAAACTATTTGTTTCTAAAAGTATGTAATCATTAATAATATTTTGTGAAATATTGCTGCAAAATACAGACTTGGGAGTTTAATGGTAAAAAAACCCCAACACTTAATACCCTAATTCACTGTAAGATTTCTGTCACATTGGTGAGAAAAGTAAATGACATTTAGTGGTGTCCTTGACATATCCAAATTCTTTTTTATGCATGTTAGTGAGAAACAAACTGCTGATATTAAAAATAAATGCATTTTGATATACTACAAATCTACATTTCTCCTTAGGACACAAAATTTACTGTTAACATGAGTACCATCAGTGGTACTTTATATGCCTGCCCAGTCTTTAATAGAAGTAATGTTAGTGTGCAAAAGCCATTTTTCTTTTCTTTTCTGTCAGTGGCCTTAATCTTTTACCCCAAAATCAATAGATTCTTCCTTACACCGAGTGGTAAGACACCCACAAAATTGGTTAAGGTATATCATGTAGAAAATCATTGAAATGACTTTTATTCTTTCAGTCATAGTAACCTTGACCTTTGATATTTTGACTCCAAAATTAATAGATTCTCCTTACACCAAGTGGTAAGACATCCACAAAGTCTGGAAACCAGAGATGATGGAGAACTCAAGCTACTGTGCAGGAACCATTTTTCTTCTTTCAGTAACAGTGATCTTGACATTCTACCTTTAATGCCCAAAATCAATAGGTTTCTTTTCCATTCTTGGTACAACTCATTCACAATGAAACATTTTGTTCTATGTTGGATAAATTTTCCAAGAGAAGTATGTCTCAGGTTTTTGGCAAAATTAAATGAAACAATAAACATCATGATTTGTCAATCAAAATGAATGCAACATTCTGCACTGGTTTTGATAGATATTTTTCCAAAGAGTTTGTAGAAAGACCTCCCCCCCTTCCTGTATATGCATACCTGTGTCTTTAATATGACAGCATGATAAAAGACTCAATCATACAATGCATAACATGGTCACCTGATAAAACATCAGGATCTTATCCTGATAGCAGGTAAAATATAAACTGTTAATTAAAACATGTTTTGATTAAATTCATCAAAATGGAACAATAAAATACTTTTTAGTTTTATATGAAACTGAAATCATGCATGATTAGAAATTTCACACATCCATAACATTGTTTGTTTTATAAATGTCCTCATCAGTATAACAACAAAATCTCTTCCCTGTATAGTGTAACTGTAGGTGCACTTGTGGTCTGAAGTGTTTGTTTCTAAATCCAGCAGTTGTGGGTTCGATCCTCAAACAAGGTTAAGCTTTTGTCAAGGCCTTGTTGAAGAAATGTGTTCAAAGATGACAACACCAGCAACAGTTTGAAGAAGAACCCTTGCTTCACACAAACTGGTACGACCACATGAGAAAACAATAAACATTTAAAATTGAGCCATGCAACTAACTCTGCTTCTTTGATACAGATGTGCAAGATATCTGAGATCCAGGACCTAACACAAATTGAATTAAATACAATATTTGTTGTGAATTTGCTTAAGTCTGTCAAAAACACACATTCTTTAATTTCCTGTATCAATACTGATGTATTAACATAATACAGCATCTTTCATGTGTACAAAGACCTGATAAAACATCCAGGTTCTTGAGAAACATAAATATCAACATAAAAAAGGAATGGTCTAGATAAAGTAGCGTCAGCTTTGAGTGATATATGAAAAACTTGTTACAGCAGGCATCTGATGGTGTGTGATTAAGATGGTAAGGTACCCAAATTATTATCACTGGCTTTGATACTGACATCTTGGTGAACTATTATAATTTTTGGATGCTTTTTCACTTAATAAAATCTAAATGTGCTTAAAAAAATAAAACTCAACTTTTTTGTGTGAGACTGCTTTATTTACTCGTAAGCTATGGAATATACCACTACAAATCTGCGAAAAAGAAAGATATGACCATCAATTAGATGTAGCATGAAATTGTAAACACACATAACTAGCACAATTTTCTGTTTAGTTAGAGCCACAAAGGTATATAAAACTGATCATGTGGGAGTTAAATATATTATCAGCATGCAAAAGTGTGGGAAAAGTACGGGATATATCTCACCATTGATGGTTAGAACTCATCTCTTTGCCTTTAAGCAGATATTAATTCCATTATTTTAACATGTGGAGCTACTCTAATAATTAATATAATTAAGCAATTGCATTTTTATCGACTGAGTCTTGTATTTACTTTCTGTTTTCAACCAGAGTACCATTTTTTAATGTTTCAAAACTAGTTCATCAGTCCTGTCTAGAACTATGTACACGTCCAAGTTTATTTTCATGTGAAATTTATAAAACATTCAAAATATATTGCTACCAAATGTATGCCTTGATGAGTAAATGAGCAAAGTCATATGATTATTTATCAAAGAATTAAATATACAGAAAATGTATCTGAAAAAAGCAATTAAGTGTTATGGGGCAGAAACTTAACTTTTAAATACTGTATATACTTGCCTATAAGTTTGGATCCAACTGCAAAATGCATAAACCCAGATCTGCCATCACTTAATATGTACGCTGATCCAGGCCTAAGCAGTTTGTTAGGCCTAATTGGTAGAATAAAGAACATACACCTTAATCTGCCAAAACATTATGCAATGGCAGACCTAGATCTATGTTGCTTGTAGTTGGACTCATCTTATAAGCAAGTACATATGGTACATTTTCATGCTCAGGTAACTGATGCATCCAATGAGCAATCAGAGTGTAAAGTTACATGTAAAATAGCAAAAATATATATATAAAACATATACAAACTGTCTTGACTTTGAATTTATATTTTAACTGTATGTTGCACCTTGCTTCTGTATGACTGTCATTGTATCTAGGGAATTAGACTCATGTACATGGCATCTGATCTTTAGAGTTCAATAAGCAAGCCTGATAATTTTGGAATTATCCATACTGAGTTCTGAATTCTTCAAATACATAGGGAGGAATGTGTGCCTCTATTATCTGCAACAGACAAAAGCAGTCATTAGTCAAGTTTGCAAAATTACCCTGCATATATCAGTATGTTAATACTTAAGTATGGAAATGCTTGAACTATTTACTTTATAAGTTAACCCTGACCCAAAGTTGTTAATTGTGTTTGGATTAAGTTGGTGACTGACTGTGATGCTACTGGAATGGGATTACATTACTTGGTTCCAAACAGCATTGTAAATTTTATCCTCCGTAACTCTGTAAATTTTCAGGTCAGTGTCATGATTAAATTTAGCTAAATATAACTAATTCATTGTAAATATATCTTGTGAAATGAATTAGGTAGTTTTAGCTACATTTAATGATGCTGACCTAATAATTTACTGAGTTACAGATAAGATAAGACTCATGATGCTGTGTGGAACGAACTCTGTTGCCATGGTTTTTACTTGTGACATTGTCCAATATGAATGCAGCTCCTGTAAAGGTCAGAAATACATTCATCTAATTTTCTTATTTTAAAGTATTGTTTTCATAATTTTCTTGACTCTATGCAAGTGATAAACCATGCATTGATGAGACAGGTTGATTAGCATTCGCACTGGTAAATTATGGTCTTGTACTACTTTTTCCATCCTTGTCGGTGCAAGGTATCAGTAGTAGCAGAAACACTGGATCTTTTCTTGTAAAATTTCTCTGAGATGGACATTAAAAGTTTCACTTAATCGAATTAAGTGGGTCCACATGTTACTTTGGACTGAAACTTATGCCTGACATAATGAGGTTATCGGCTTAACAGGGGTTAAGTGTGTGTGTTTTGGAGTTTTAACATTGCTTTAACAATTTTTCAGTCATATTGCTCTGATGTCTGCAGTGTGACAGTTTATAGTGATGTCTAGCACTGGGGCATCATGCTGCAGGCATGTAGCATCATGTCCCATCAGTCACATAATCCATACACCAGGCCGACCAGTCCAAACACTAACCTCTTAATGCTGAGCACCAAATGAGGCAGCTTCTAGTATCATTTTTGTAAGTCTTTGATATAACAGGGGTTGAGATAAGCAAGGAAAAATCAGCATAACAAAGAAGGAATTTTTTCGGGACTAAACCAGAACACCTGACAAATTCGGATTCTTGAGATAACCAAGGCTGAGATAAGTGGGTCTGACTTTAATCTGTATTATATACATGTATATCTGTATTATATACATGTATATCTGCATATCATCCTTTTGTTCACTTTTGTCTCTCAGATATTGACATTTTGTTACTATAGTGAGTCTCAAAAGCCTATCGTTAGCCTATTTCTTGTAGTGCAAAGTTTGCTTTGAAAATAAAATCTCTCACAAAATTAGCTTTTTATGAAGGCAGAACTGATGCAACTGTGGGCAGTCTGAAGAGATTTGGAAACTGGTTTTCAGAATATATATCAAAACAAAATTTCCCATAATTCACATGTTGTTCTAGAATGTTTCAGTCCATGTATCTGATATTCTGCATGGCCTAACTGACAAGGATCCAGCTATTTCTGTATCACCACTTTCTGCGCTATGTTCAATTAGCATTAAACCATGAGATCTTCCCTCCTCCCTACTTTTGTCCTTAACAGATGATCCTTCTGTCTTGCTGACTTCCCTAAAGAAATTAGCTATGTTTTCTTTCAACATAATTCAATGCTGTTTCCTTAATGGCTGATTGATGTATCAATCTGCTATACCCTCTAACAGACATATCAATTGGAACACCTTGATAGTTTCTGCAATACAACATCAGACCTCAATTGAAATCATGGACAAATTAAAAAAAGAAAAACAATTTGCAGTCAGTATAACAAATTGTGGGAACCAAAAGTGGCAATGTCTTTCCATCATTGGGTTTTAAACAATGTGTGAAACTTGAGCCCACAGCCTAGTAGCATCTCTGACTATGGTGTGTCCTTGTTGAAGGCATGTAACTTCAATTCCCTCAGCACTAAATAACCTACATGTGTCATTGTGCCATAAAATATCCAACCAATAATAACTAATGAATAAATGACAATGATTTCTAAAAATTCAGATTTTCCTACTTGCCTGAGTAATGAACTTCTTATAAGTCAACAAAAACTGTGTTTTAAAAAACACATGATATCCCCTTGAGAATGAGCTACCAGTACATCAAAGTGCATAACTACATGACTAGAGGCATGACCCAAAAGGCAGGAATGTTACAAGATGTAAGGGAAGTGTACATTGTTGCCAAATTGGTTATAAAAAGTATAAACCCCCAAAAGTATCGTATCTTTTGATCCAATGGCACCACTGGAACATGGCAATAGGACAGAATGCAATTATGTTATATGGATTCATATACATGTACATCCATATTCCTTTGGAAGGTCTTTATTTAGATGCCCCGAGAGATGACTATGGCAAAATCAATGCTCAAGTACGTAGACATTTTTGGACAAAATGAACCTAAAGGTGTGATCCAGTACAATCCGGATCGAATGTCAGATGCTGTGATGTCACAATGAAAGCTACACATATTGATAAACAAATCTGTACTACCCTTGACTGTGATGATTCCACTCGACACACTCTTATTTTGACCCGAGTTTAGTACATGGCCACCACTGTAAAAGTCCATAACGACAGATACTGGAAGTTTCTTGGTGACAGTTAAGGTGCTGAACATTCAATAATCAGGACTGAATAGACTCAGGTTAAAGAAAATTTGTGTTAAATTTTAAAAGAACAATTTATATTTAATTTAAAATGAGTAAATGTGCATACATTACCCATGTGTCTTGTACAATGCCTATAATCAACTGCAAACAATAAAGACCAATATTTGCGATTGCATAATGTCTGTTCTACTAATTAGTCCCAACAAACTGCACAGTCCCAAATCTGCCAGCACATTATGTAATGGCAGATCCTGGTTTGCACAGTTTGCGGTTGAATCCAACTTTTAAGAGTATATATGGCAATTGATGTAATGGTAGACAGTTCAAAATGAATCATGGAAAAATGAAAGGTGAAATCAAATCTTTTATAGAATGTATCATGTTTGGATTAGATTATGACGTGCTGGCAATCCTTCCAATATTGTTCTGTAAAATAAATTTCATGACAAATGGAATGGGAAGGTGGATGGATGGAATAATCAGTCAGCGGACACAAGACTGGTATGGAAGAGAAGACTGATATACGGCAATGTTGTATCTCCAACGCCAACACCAACAGAATCTGGTGGAGGCACAAAAACTAAATTCCTGAAAATACATTCTGTGTATAAAAGAAATGACACTATATAAAAACATACTGCATTGGCAAAGATCTCACCTTTCTGCTAATTCCACTGTAGAAAATGAAATCTTCAATGAATACAAGTGTGTTGAGTATATCCTGTGAGAGATCTGCAGACTTTACCCTGAAAAGATATTATCATCTTAAAAGCAGTTTTAAATACAATGGACAACGTATCATCTTAAAAACTTCATAAACACTGGACAATGTATCATCTTATAAGCTTCAAAAACACTGGACAATGTATCATCTTAAAAAGCACTTCAAAAACATTGGACAATGTAATGATATATTTTGTTCAGCATGCCAACACAAATAGAGAAAACTGGAGTCACCATCATGGAGCTTCTATGGCAAAGTCACAGTGCTTTCTTAAGTTCAGTTTTTAGGGCTGATGAACTTCATTTTCACTTAAAATTCCCAAGGCTACTTTCTTACCCTAGTGTAAGCTATTCACAGAGTTAGGTCCAAATTTGTTATGCTGAACTAATGTTAATGTGCAGAAACCATTTTTCTTCTTTTAGACCATTTGACTCCACAACTGTTAAGTTTCCTCCTTACCAAAGTGCAAGCCATTCAAAAAATTTGATAACTGTAGAAAAATCAAATTATTGTGCAGAAACCACAAAATTGTTAATGGTTCTTCCTTACCCCAAGTCCAAGCTATCCACAAGTCTGGTAAGTGAAAATGGTCAAAAACTAGAGCCAATCCACCAAATCAAGTAACTGTAGATAGTGGATAAATGGACGGGCAGCATCATAATATGGTGTGTTTATAAAAAGATCATTGTTGCTGACCAAGTATTAAAACAAATACTAACAAATCTCAATTTGAGGAACAAATTTTGAGATATTTAGTGAAAATGGTGCCTGGTGGTTGTCAGCATACTGTGATGTGATGGGTTCATAAATAAATCCACAAAATAAATCTCCTATTTACAAGTTTATTTACAATTTACACTATATACACTCCTATACCCTTGTGTTGCATTACACAAGAAAAATCCCTCATTCTCTCAAAAATTACAATCTATCTCTTAGAAATGAGGTATAAAATCCAACGAATCTTTTCACATTGCAAGCTGAAACCCCTCCTCTCTCAAGTCTGTGAGTGGAATTAAAAATCACCTTCCCAGTCCCTAATTCAGTCTACTTAAAAAACCTGATACTTCACACAAGAATGCAGATAAAGGTCTTCTCACTCCTTAAGGTCACTGCCCTCAGCCAGATCCTCATGTCATAATTGACAGCTCTAATTTTTCAAACTACTGCTATAGGGAAACCCCGACAGCCCTGATCATTAAAGCATTGCACTGCCCAGGTATCTATTTTCACCACAATACATGTATTATTAAGTCTGGTCACAGCAGTAGAGTAGTGTGGATGTATGAACAAGCATGGTGCTGACAAGTTCCACCGTATATACCAAGCAGGCAAAGAGCATACTAAGAATTTAACTGTTTTTCATGTGGATTATTTAAATTCTGAAGGACTCGTTCAACTGCATTAAAAATATCAGGGAAAAAAATCTGAGTGCAAAAACTGATTAAGAAAGGAAAGATCTGTCAGAACTTAAGTCTTAACAGGTACATCTTTTAAGTTATAAGCATATTGAAGCATATAAAAACCCAACTCTTATGAACTTGTCAAAACTTGATTCTTTCTCCAAATACTGCATTTTGCTAAATCATTAGCAAGAGTGCCTGTTGATAAAACCTCTACTGTGGTAACATAAAAACATTGTTTTATTGTAAGAAATGTTTCACTATCCTAACGTGGTTCTAAAACACCTGCAAAATGCTTTTTGTTTCTGAACATTTAGGATGCTGGAAATCTACTGCCTGAATTTTTTGTTAGGAAACAGATTAATCATATATTAACATGACACATCCATATACAAGCAACATAACATGATGTCTTAAACACTTATGTCAAACAATGATAATACAAGTGACATCATTCAGGTGCATTTCAACAAGGTCTAACATATGTATACCCTTCCAGTTTTCTAAAAAAATTACTTTAACAAACTAAAAATAATAACTATAAACTCTGAAAACATGACAGCTCATTTATTTTTTGGCTGGTAAATGAATTTAAAGTTCAGCCAGAAGTTCAATTTATTGCAGATGATAGCACATGAGCAAAATCCTGTACAAATCTGCCATTTCTGCAAGATATTGTATGTGATATTCTGGTAAGTATTACTGGTATGATTGGTGATAGGTTCTTCTTTGTCAAAATTATCATTGTTACCAGGGTGAAGTAGTAAAAGTATAACACTGTATCAGTTTTACCAACAATGTCTTGTATGAAAATACCCACAACAACTTGCAAAAATGGGCAGTTTGTACAGGAACTTCTGCATCTAACATCATCTGCAATAATACTTCTACCGTAACCTGATATTCACTTACTTGTGGAGAATAACTCAGCTTTTGCATTGTCATGGTTTGTATTATGATTGTTAATTTTATAAAGTACTTAAAAAAAAACAAAAACCAAATAGGTATTCCTATTAAACTGTGTTGAAAAGGACTTTAAGTAATGCATGGCCTTTGGCATTGTAAGCTGAATCTTAACTCCTATTCATCAAATATGAAATTCATGAATTTTTATTATTATTTTAAAGTATGAAATTTTACTCTCAGCAAGCAGTTCTGCACCAAGTGTAATGCAAACCCTTTTGTGAATATCATACTTAATAAAAATTCATCCAAGAGTATATTCCCTGAACATTCAGACTGTAATAAGCAATAGTTTATATTAATCATTAGTAAATTTTCTTTGGCTTTTTTTTTTGAGGGCTTAATTTGGAGGATTTACTTTTGAGGTTTTATTTATGAAGGCTTATTTTCATGGGGCTTACTTTTGAGGTAGATGTATTTTTGTGAGCTTACTTATGAGGACTTATTTTTGATGACTCACATTTGAAAGTTTATTTTAGGGGGCTTATTTTTGAGTTAGGCATATTTTTTGCTCTAAATATCAATACAGGTTGGATGAGCAAAAAAGTTCAAGTGTATCTAGAATTATTGATCTATATCATAAAATAAGTAAATACTTTGTAAACTTTTCCACTGCACACTGATGAAAGATAAGTTTTTTTAAAATCTTGAATGACACAAATGTACAGTCGAACAGCATATAGTTTACAGTTCCTCTCATAATGACTTAAATATCTCTCCTTCTCTTTCTCTCACTCTGTACATATATGTACATACAAGATATGAATTTTATTTATCAAAATGTTTTTTTTTTTCTTAAAACTTAGGGCTTTTTTGTAGGAAAGCTTAATTTTCAATTTGTAGGTTATTTTGGAGGTAAATAGGTCAAATCAATGTCTCTTACCCCGGTAGAGCCTCCACATCAGACCTGACATATTGACCAAGGAGCACTAAGAAGGTGTCGGTGACATCTGAATGAAACTGCTTCAGAAGGGTGACACAGCCGACAACAAAGGGTGGGGCATCTAGGGGATCAGCCACCTTCTTACACACCAGGCCATCTGCATCAGCATATATGTTTGAAATGATGAGTGTAAGCATGTTTCAATTTGCTGAGTTGTGAACTAGCCATACTACATAATGAATGCATGAAGCTTGAATATTACTGAGAATGAATGTTTCCCTACTATAATAAAACAATGTTTATAGCAAAGCTCTTGGGACATCCAGAAACACTTAATTTTGTCCATAATTCATTATATCCTTGCGGCAAAATTCTTGTGACATGCAAACTCACATAATTTAATCCATATGCCAATATATCCTTACCGCAAAGTTCTTTGGACACCCAGAATCACTTTATTTTATTATCAATTCATTATTCATTATAACCTTGCAGCACAGTTCTTGGTTCATTATAGTCTTATTGCAAATTTCTTGGGAATCCCAGAACCGCTTTATTTTTTAAAATATTTTTATATACCACCCAGAAGCACTTTAACTTGTCCAGAACTCATTATATTCTTACCTCAAACCTCTCTGACACCAAGAATCACTTCATTTTGTCCATAATTTACTGTATCCCAAAGACAGCCAAAAAAATGTAAAGATAGATGGCCTTTCAACAGAACTTATATAATTAAAACAAATTTGTTCTCTAAGAATGTAGTGGTAAATAACAGATGGTCTCTAGATTAAGTACTCTTTCAACAAAATCACAGTCCATGTTTTACAGTATTTAATGTTTTCTATAGTACCAACATGTTAATTCACTCTGCACCAACTACTATTGTATCCATATTCATTGTTGTACTGTACAAATGGTTATGACTGCACACATCTATTTTCCTGTAATTTATCCATTCTTGTGACACATACGAGCATGAGTGGTCACCTAACAAGACTTGGTTCTCTTGTGTCCTCCTCCTCAAAGACCAAACATCAGCATCTGAGTAACTGACACTACATTGTATAAATTGTTAAGCCTTACTGTATTATCTACATAGAAATATAAAATTTTAGCCTCTGAAAAACAGAAAAAAAGATGGTCAAATTGCATATATTCACTAGAGTTTGGCTTGAAAAAGGGTATAAAAAAATGCAATAGGAAAATCATTAAAAACAAGAAAAACAACTGATCCTCTACAAGTTGAAAAGAATTTACAGGAATCACTTTTTCTTCCCTCCTTGTCTTTTTTTAATTGCCAAGAATCTTTTCAGACCTTTGAAATACAAAATCAAATCAAAATATATAAAGAACACAAATCATACGGTGAATGACAGTCCTTTCAAGTGCATTTGATCCAGCAAATGATCACTTGTGTCAGGGATTGCTTAAGATAAATGCAATAAATTGACAATAAATATCCTAGTCAGAGAGAAGCTAGTGCCAGTCACAAGCCAAGACTACCCTGGCAAATCTGGTCCCCATGGTGATAAAAGGTGCTAAACCTGTCAACATATCACAGAGACCAGCACATTCTCTAGCAACGAGCAAAAAACTAAACTGAACATACATGGTCCAAACAGAATGTACAAAAAAGAATTAATTTATCTCATCAGATGAAAGATCTGTGGCTTTCAGTATGTCGTAGAAACTGAAAAGCTACACAAAAAGATAAGTTTTACTGATCTGACTGGATGATAAAGAAGCTAGATAAAAGTCCAGTTGCAGAACACTTTTCTTCCCCTGGCCACACTTTCAGTGATGTAACACTAATTGCAATTGCTCGCAACCCCAACTTTAGTTCCAGGAAAGAAAAGGAATTTTACTGGATATGCCATCTTAGAACACTGAAACCAAGAAGACTCAATCAAGAAGACTAGACAAAGACAACCATGTGGAAATAAAATCATCATCTTTTTATGGCCAGCTCAATTACAATTAAATATTTTTTCCATTTTGCTCATTAGTCAATCACTTGCCTATAATTACTAATAAAACAATGAAATATCCTAGATATAATTTAAGGTAATATGTCTCACTCATTTGTAGGTTGATACAAACAGAACACAGCATCATCAGTCAACTACTCAAAACAAAAAGCATTTTCAAACTTTGATTACAGTAGAAATAGTTATGAAAACATTTGTAATTTCAATGTTTTTTGTGTTTATTGTTTGCCTTGTCTCTATTTTGTGTGTGCCTTTGAAAACGAGTGAGTCAAAATCACTAAGACTAGTGAGAAACTAGTTTTGTGCTATTTGATATTAGGATGGAGATATATATATATATATATATATATATATATATATATATATATATATATATATATATATATATGTAATTCTTTGTTTGTTAGTTTTACATTTTTTTTATTTTTATTTTATTCCATTACATGTTATTGTAATGATAAGTTTGTCTACTGGATTTTATTTTTTTAGAAATTCAATTCAGTTGTGTTTGACCTGATAAACAGTCAATAGTTGAAACATTCTATATATTTGCTGACCTCAATTTAGAAATCAGATAGAGTTTGGAGTAAACAAATTTTTTTATTTTTTTTTCCTCAGGGAGGGAATCTTTGATTTTAGCTAGGGCTGTACCTAGCATACTTGATAATCGGCATGTAATGTTTTTACATTGCTCTGGGGAAAGTGATCATGTGACCCCCATCCAGGAATCTGTTTTGCATTTTAGATAGTCTCATAACTCATTGTTATAGGAATAAATAGCAAGTTGTGTTTTATACTTTCGAAGCTCAAAGGTGTTTTGTAGTGACCAGTTTGAGTTGAATTTTTATTTTTGGAATTTATGATTCATTTCCCTGGTGAAATATACATATAAGTGCTCCTTACAGAATTCTTGGACAAAGACATTTATTGAAAATTATTTGGAATTCCAAACTGGAATATTATTCTTTGTGATTCAACAATGAACTGTTGACACATCAGGACAAAGAAGACCATCGAAGACGTCATCGCCTTCCATCTTGAATTTCATCGGGATTCGAACTGTGATTCAACTTTTTACTGATAGGACTTATATTTTTTTAATTCTAGGATTAATTTTGGATTTGATTCATAAACCGTAACAATATATATATATATATATATATATATATATATATATATATATATATATATATATATATATATATATATATATGTATATATATATACACACACACACACACACACACACACACACACACACAAACCATTGTGTTTATAATTCAGTAAGTAATAAATGTTAGAAAAGACATCTGACTTGATCTGAAGTTCAAGTAGGTCTGGTTTTCAAGCTTGTTAACACTATGGCATACATGGTCTGATCTGCACATGATTCATTCTGTACTTATTTTACCTAGCAAGAGGTGTTTTAAGGAAAACTCCATGTAATCACCACATTCATGCATGCAGACTAGTGATTACAAAATTTATGAGAGGATCACTACGGTTGCCTTGTTGGAGGTCAGACAGTACCATTTTTATTCCGGACCAGTTGCATATTATTGGTGTTTGAGTGATGTCAATTACATAGGAAAATTTGCAATAAGAAGATTTTCAAGACATAAATCAAGACAGCCATTTTTGAGGTAAGAAAAGCATCTTCATAATAAGTATAGGATCAAGTACATAATGCAAGAAGTGTTTAGTCAAAACTCAAGGTCAATACAACCACCTTTTCAGGAGGAGTTGCCATAACCCAGTTTGTATGATGGCTGGTGTAGCAGCAGCCATATTTGGTGGCCACATTTGCACCATTTTCATTTAGGACCAAAAACATATACAGAGTCGATTAGTGAAATCCAGATGTTGATATGATCTGCCATTCTGGTCAAATTGCAAGAATAGATTTTCAACCTGGCCATGTCAGATAAGCACCATTAAGCAGGAGATGGAGAGATATGATTTTGACACATGTCTCCTTATCTATATGCAGCATCTTCAAGTCTCATATGAGATACAGATCAGGATTTGCAAATATCACTGAAATGATGCATTATTGAGAACAATTTGCTTGTTCTTGCATATCATCAAAGTAAACTAACCAAAGCCATTATGAAGCTGTGTAGTGACCTGAGGTTTCCTTATGCACTACTGATACAGGTTCCACCAAGTCAAACTGGGCACTTTTTGGATGAAAAGCCTGAGTGTAGCCAAAGAATGTCATATCCCATGACTTGAATAATGCCAGTCAGGGAAGAGTTTCACTCTAATGTTGTGCTCATGGCAACTGCCCTAACCTGATGAGTCCATATGTTTTGGAAATTCATCTGGTCTTGCTTTAATTCCTTGTATGCTGAATGGACAAGGAGTCTGAGTGGAAATGTCATTGTTCCTTCTTTGAAACAAATGAGATTTCCCTTTCTTGACCAGCTCAGCATATTTTAGGTACCACTGTAATGCTCAAGGCCCTGAAAGCACCCTTGGTGAGAAGGGTATAATGAAGACAGCAATTTCAAGATAAAGGATTTCTCATAAGCAGAACCTGTTCTAAGCAATGGAACCATAGACCATCATAGGAGAAACTGAACCTTCATGTCAAAACTGTAGATAGTATCAGCTGACCAATAAGATTCATAGATTCAACCTGCTAAAGCTAAACTGACTAGGAAGAAAGTCTTATATGTAAGCTGAGTCAGGAAGACTTGTGACATAAGTCTCAACATGAATCCCCTGTAGGTTCCATTTCAGAGTTTAGGCTGAAGACATTAACTGAAACAAAATGAAATTGGCAAAAAGGTCATAAAGGTCTTTGTTTTGGCCTAAGTCCTCTTTTATTGTGAAACATGTATGAAATCATGGAATGGTACCCCTTGATTGTGATGGGAGTTAACTTCTCCTCAAACAGTCATAGGAAGTACTGAGGTTTTAAGGGAGAGATGATTGATTCTCTGCTCACACCACTGGGAGAAAGGTAAACATTTCCTCCTCTAGGGCTTTCAAATGGTAGACCTTTCTGTCTAAGCAATTTTGTCTGCCATGTATTCACAGAAATGTTTCTTTTTTCAAGCTCGTTGATCCAGGCATGCAGGTTCACACGTTTGGTTTGGAATGAAAAACCTGCATGTGGACATTTTTTAGCACATATGGAGAAGGCCATATCTTCCATGGAATTTCCAATGCTTCTTACAGAAACTCAATGATCCATGATTTTCCCACTTGAGGGAAGCAACTAGGATTAGTCTGTACTCAGATTTCCTTGATTTCTAAACGATGACCTTGGGAATCAGAGAGGTGTGGGGGAAGGCACATGCATTGAGACCATTCCAGTTCAATGAAAGAGCATTGAGTGGCCTGGCCTTCGGAACTTGGACTGGTGAGATGAAAGTTGGAAGCTACGTGTTCAAATCTATCATAAAGTGATTTACAAGGGGTCAACACCAATGGGCACAGATCTGACTGAAGACTGAAGAGTGAAAGTAATGTCTTGATCCCCATCACAAAAGTAATATGTCTTGCTCCCCACCATAAAAGAAATGACTTGCTCCCCACGAGAAAAGTAATATGTCTTGCTCCCCATCATAAAGTAACATGTCTTGCTCCCCACCACAAAAGTAATGTCTTGATCCCCATCACAAAAGTAATATGTCTTGCTCCCACCATAAAAGAAATGACTTGCTCCCCATGAGAAAAGTAATATGTCTTGCTCCCCATCATAAAGTAACATGTCATGCTCCCCACCACAAAAGTAATGTCTTGCTCCCCACCACAAAAATAACATGTCTTGCTCCCCACCACAGAAGTAATGTCTTGCTCCCTGCCATAAAAGTAAAGACTTGCTCCCCACCACAAAAGTAATAAGTCTTGCTCTCCATCATGAAAGTAACGTCTTGCTCCCTACCATAAAAGATACTGCTTGTTTTGTTCCCCAACCGAGAAGTAATATGTCTTGCTCCCTGTCAGAAAAGTAATGTCTTGCTCCCCACAACAAAAATAACGTCTTGCGCCTCACCCCAAAAATAAAGTTTTGCCCCTCACCATAAAAGTTACTCCTATGTCTTGCTCCACACCATAAAAGTAGTATGTCTTGCTCTCCTCCACAAAAGTAACAGCTGTGTCTTGCTCCACACCAATGTGGGCTCAATAATGATGATTCTAATATGATCAGAATCAATCAAGGAAATACAAGCATGCAAAAAAAGTTAACCAAACTTAAATTTTCTAAGACTGCAACCTTGACCAAGGTTAAACAGCAAAAGGTCATATCACAGAATGAATTTTCTTAGCTTCATAATTATTAATGCCAATTATGAAGAGAATCTATCAAAAGGTTGATCTAATATATGCAAATAAAAACATGTGACCAAAACATTAACAGTCACAAGAAAAGTTACTTCCAAAATGCCCCTGCTACTAATGTGGACCCAACAACAAATAATATTTCACTTGGAATAAAATGGAATAATGGTCAAGTACAGAGATGTACAATGAATACTTCAGTATAAAAATATATGGAGTATACTTCCATGTGATGAGAAACCTCCCAAGGAATCAATTAAACTTTGAACAGGCACAAAATGAAAGGTATCTGCAAGGCCTCTTAAGAGATTATTCTCACCAGGCACAAGTGGATGTAGTAACTGGTAAATGAAGGAATCTGGCACCAATTCTGCTACCCAAAAAGGAGAAAACTGTCTTATGACTCCGGTCTTGACAAATACATTATGTTTTAGCACATTTATTACTAACACAAGCCAAAAGACATAGTAATCTTTCAAATTTATTTGTTATGCAGTGAATGTATTAGGATCTGAGGAAGAAGTAATGAAAATAAAAAATTCACTAGTGTAGATTTACTTACTTATTGACTTCATGTACGCCAGCTTTGGTAATTGAGATATCACCAATAAAAAGTTCATCAGGGCAAAATGAGGCATTTTCTTTGTAGTGATGTATATCTAAAATAGATAAAAGTGCATTCATTCATGACAAAGTTCAAATCTATGACTCTTATATTAGTCTCCAGTACCCACTGTAACAATTAATTATCATGTATAAAAACGTTCAGACTAAAGTGAGCTTGACAATCAAATGTTTCTAAAATTTCACCAGAAAATGACAAAGTTTGAAATAACACCTGAAAATGTACATGTATCAGAGTGTTCATTTATTCAAACCATAGTGGTCACTGATGTTTCACACAAGTAACTCCAATTTTACAATTACATTTATAAGCTTATGTTGTTAATTCAAAACTATTTGTAATCTTTTAGATTGTCAATTTTTGGCAAAGATGTAAAAACTGAACAAAAAACCCTAAAACCCTATTAAATTCCTTGTTTTACATGGAGTACTGACCAAGAAGGGCAGACAAACCTCAAAACACAAAATGTAACCAAAGTCAGTGCAGCATGAAATATCATAGTTATTTAGTCATGTGATGAAGATGCAACCCTCACACACACACACACACAGTGCTTTCCCTCATTATAGCTAGATAGTCATATAGTGGGCACTATCAAAATTTGTTAAATAATGGCATTTTGCAAAGGAAATGAAGATATATGACTAATATTCACCTTGTTTATTTTCATCTCTTATTGTTCTATATTGGTATGATTTTGGTCATGGTGTCCATAGTAGTACAGCATTATGTCCGGAATTGCACAATACTTTTTGGGTCATTTGCTAAATGCAAATACTTAACCAATGGCAATACCTTATAAAATAGGTCAAAGTAACTTTCTTTTGATATGCTGGTGTGGTACTAATAGAGATGCATCAAGTTTAATGATTTAAGTATGAACAGAACTTGAGAAATAATCTTGAAAAACAAAATGTAACCAAAGTCAATGAAACATGAAATATGGGTCACAGTCATCTACTTTGTGATGAGAGTGTAACACACAGGAAGATTCATCTCCTCATTAAGTTTCAAGAATCTAAGTATAACAGAACAATTAAACCTGTCTTAAGCAGTTGCCTATGGGAAAGGCTAAAATGGCCTCTTGACACTGGTGACTTCTAAATGGAGTTTCAAGCATCAAACTTGTTTTATGAAGAAATTTTGAAAGTCAAATCCTATTGTTATTATTATTATTATTATTATTATTATTATTGCTGTTGTTTTCAATCTTATTAATATTACTTTAATCAATTTTACTCTAAAATGAATAAAAAATTTATATTCTTAAAATTGTCAGAATTCTTGAAAATTCCTTATTTGAAATTTGTTAAGGCAACTGGCATAATATCCTAATCAAAGATTTCACCCAGATAAATTTATTGTTCAGAAATTCTGGCAGAAAAGGGTTACACTTAAAGAAGTTTTCTATCTTTTGCACAGTTTGCTTCTCAAGCAGTGTTTTTTTTTATATATATAGTGAGAAAGTAGCAACTGCAGTGGGCTGTCCCAGAAATAAAGACCTAGGCTGAATACTAAAAGTGTCAACCAGTGATTGACAGGTCACCCTCATTCAAAGACATGTGGTACCTTTTAAGCTGAAACACTGGTCCCATGATTCACATAATGTATTTGCTACCAAATGTACATTTTTTGTCCTCTGATCTATGTTCTTTTAAAACTGACATTACATTCCCTTAAAATTTTGAACCAACAGAATATCTTTGATGAAATAGTGACTCTAGTATTGGTGCATTATTGCATGGATTTAATAGTTTAACCTATTGATTTAACTGTTTCATCTTAAACATGGATTGCATACCTGATATATTCCCAGACAGTGTAGGGGTGGGGTGGAAACTCAAACAGTGTGTTTTGAGGTCCCTAAAGAGTCAGAGCTCATGACCCCCCCCCCAAAAAAATCATCTAGTTAGGAATAAATCATCTTTTATGTGAGCATAGAGAAAATAATTTAATAAAAAAGAAAATTGCATATCTCTTTTGTTTGAAGTTTAATACACTTACGAAGAACAAATAGTTGGTTGATTTATTATTCTCCAATACCATCACCACACACACATACACAAGTGTGTCAATTCTAACTAAATCACAACCAGACAGACATTAAAAAAATACTTTGTTTCTGTCCTAAATATCCATTGAAGAATGACCAGTTTCTTAATTAGATGCAGTTTTTGCTACTCTTAATACTTCAGTGTTTGTAATTGTGTGGGGGTGGGTGGGTGGGGGTGAAGGTTATATAGATGTTCAAATTTGCACTCATTCTTGATGGAATTGAATTTTTCTCAGCATAAAAAAATGATCTTTCTGCATCTTTATTACTTTGAGAGTGTCAGTGCTGGCTGGTCTTGCTATGTCAACAGATGTCATTTACTCCAGAGTGATTAATGTTGATATGGTGTTTGCAACATGTGCATCTCTTTCATTTACCTATAACTTTAAATGAATTGGGTTCTTCCACTTAAACTATACAAATTAGTCACAACAGTCTCAAAGGATTTAACATGGCTTCACCCTAACTATGCAAAGCCAATTAGGTCAGGAGTGGTTGCTTATGTGTGACCTCACCATTTAATTGTCTCCATGATAACCAGTTGAATGAACTTCCCTGAGGATAGTTTTACAGGACACACGGTACTAATGGTATGGAAAAATGGGAACCAGCCTGGAAATGGGTGAACATTTAATAGAGTATATATGGGTTTGGGTGGCCAGGATTGGTTAATAATGTAAGTTATGTTTTAGGAAAAAGAATCTTTTGAGAGCTTATCCTAGTTGTAAGTGAAAAAAAAAATAGAGACATTGTTTTATTGATGGAATTCCAGTCCTTTAACAGTCTTGAGTTTGGAACACTTATTACTAAAATTAGCACCTGATTCTTTGGTGTGGAATTGAAAGCACATGTTTCAAAAACATGCAGGTCCAGAAATTGCCGCAGCTCATATCCTTTCCTCTATACAGAAGCTGACATCCAGGTTTCATCTATACTGATAAATATAGGTTTGATCACGGGCACTCAGAAATTTTAAGTTATTGAATTTTTAATATCATGGTGTTTGCATAGGTTTACTATGGGAACTGAATTAGTACCATGACTCCTATAGACAGCTACAGCAATACAGTGACTCCACATATGCAGGTGTAATTAACATTACCATAATTGCAATCATATGGTTCTATTTGTGGATAACAAGCAACAGAGGGATATTAAACACATATTCAGATATATCAACTGCTGCCAAGAAGAGGGGAGGGGGAACAGGGTGTAGATTTGACTATGTTAGGTGGAGTGTTTTGCACTTTGGTTCATATCTAAGCAATACATATATAAAATTTATACAATTTACCATCTTTAGAGTAATTATAGTAAGCAATATGATATTTCCTAGTTGTGTTTTGAAACATAATGCATCAGATATGATCACTTAGGTCTCTTCCACCATGCTTAATGGGGATGAGCTCTCATGACTTTGCACCCCTCTAATTTCTTTCAGTGAATGTTTTGAAACTTCATATTTTACATTTTAATGGACTTATGTCTACCTTACTTTAGTTTTAAATTATATGTCTTCTGGGAGGAATGTTAGGTAATTTTTGTCATTTAAATCTCTTCTTCTGTAATAATACATGTACATGTAGATGGTCACCTTGACCTTTAACCCCTTAATTACATAATATGACAAGGCTGGTCATATATTTCAGTAATAAATTAAAGAGAGATAAATGGTGATATTAAAAAAGATGACTCTTATTAGACAGCTTTATTTTAATATTTTTTCTGATTTTCTTAAATAAAGCTCATATATTTAAATGTTGCCTGAAATGCACCATTGCTCTTTAGGTGAAAATAAACTTGCAATATAATTTAATATTCACTAATGTAATCTTTGACAAGCAGAACTATGCACATTGCTTCTTATATTGGGTAGTCTCTCGGGGCCGAGGAAGGCATGTTGTGCAGTCTCATCAACGATGGACGCGTATGTGGCTCCGGAGTCCAAATTCCGATGAACACAGGCGGTTGCAGGTGGGGCATGGGACACCGGTACTTGGGGGTGGCTGAGACGCAGCTTTGTGACGTCTCTCACGGGCTGCAGCAAGACGCTGGCGGCGGTCAGCCTCGAAGGTGGAACTGGCTTTTCTGGTCAGGACTCGCCAGTGACTTCTGTCTGAGGCAGCGAGCTCGAGCTGATGCGGTTGAAGGTCTGCCCATTTGATGTGCATCTTGAGGTTGTCTTTGTACCTCTTGTGAGGGCGGCCTTGGTTTCGGTTGCCTTGGACTAGCTCGCCAAAGAACAGTTGCTTTGGGATTCTGTTTTGACCCATGCGGATGACATGGCCGGTCCAACGAAGCTGGGCCTGGATCAGTTTGGCTTCGATGCTTACTTATGTATTAAACTACTATTCCTAGGGCTGTCAAGAAAATCAAGGGTGGATATAGGACACACGGTACTAATGGTATGGAAAAATGGGAACCAGCCTGGAAATGGGTGAACATTTAATAGAGTATATATGGGTTTGGGTGGCCAGGATTGGTTAATAATGTAAGTTATGTTTTAGGAAAAAGAATCTTTTGAGAGCTTATCCTAGTTGTAAGTGAAAAAAAATAGAGACATTGTTTTATTGATGGAATTCCAGTCCTTTAACAGTCTTGAGTTTGGAACACTCATTACTAAAATCAGCACCTGACTCTTTGGTGCGGAATTGAAAGCACATGTTTCAAACACATGCAGGTCCAGAAATTGCCACGGCTCATATCCTTTCCTCTACACAGAAGCTGACATCCAGGTTTCATCTATACTGATAAATATAGGTTTGATCACGGGCACTCAGAAATTTTAAGTTATTGAATTTTTAATATCATGTTGTTTGCATAGGTTTACTATAGGAACTGAATTAGTACCGTGACTCCTACATGGGCCCTAAGCAGGACTGTTTATTGTTTATATAGGCTATGCCTGGGACATACACAGTGGTGGTCAAAAAATCTCTTTCTCTTTTTATGTTTTTTATTGTAAGGCTACAAAAAATAGTTTTTTTATTTTTCAAAACATGACCATGTCAGGGGGTTTGAGACTAAAAATCACGTGTTTGCATGACATGTTATGTTATGGGATCAATATTTAAAGATTTGGTGTATACATAATAACTGTTCATTTTTCTCAGATCCCAGTGAATTTGCACATTCAGATTTATGCAGACTTTTCCATGCTGTTATAATGTCCTAGCATTTGCTGTAATTTTAGTTTGATTAATTACAATGGAGCTGATTAAATTTTGCATTATATACTTACATTGAAGAAATTCCCATGATTTTGATCACCAAACATTTATTATACAGTAAACACTGATTTATTAAATATTCAAATATGATATATGTAAACTGAGGGCAAAATTTGTTCTCTAATTAACTTTTGTGACAATTACATTTGTATGGTATTCAACATAGAGCAAAGAAAGATACTCTTTCTTGAGGATTTACCCCAATAATTAATTTTTTAGGCAATATTGTGGTTTAATTCTAATTCTTAAATAACAATGGGGAGCTGAACCAGTTGAAAGTTACACAAATAGCCTGAGTGATGTATGATGATTATAAGCAAGATAAGGCATGTTCACACAATTCACATGACAGGTCTTTACTTAAACAATTCCTTTCTTGGGAAAACAAATGCTTCATATGCATGCATACAGCAATCATAGTTGATAGGCTTTAGTGACACTTCAAGCAGTAAGAAACAATTGTTCAATTAGAAAACATCCTGGCTGTTAATCACAAAAATCTGCTGACTGTTTAATATATGACTTTATAACTAAAGAAAAATTCTCTAATGGGGGTGGGGAATAAGAAGAGCCAAGACTGGGTGAGCATTGATAACAGTGATTGTCGGAGCAGATTTTACTGTGGATAAGTTACAAAAAATCTACCTGATCATGAGCTAAACTCAAAAACTTAGTTATGCCACTAAAATGTAAAATATCAGCCACTGTGTTCTTCTCTTGTAGATGGTCGTGGTATGAACAGAAATGCAAACAATCATCAAATCTGATGATTCTAGTATGAACAAAGTTTCAGAAATATGGTTAAAATTTAACTAAAGTCAGTTAAATGTGAAATATGGGTCACAGCGATCTACTTTTGCAATATGGATTCACTACTCATCAAGATACATCCTTGAACCAAGTTTCATGACTCAATGCTTAATAGTACATTTACAGTAGGCAAAAAAAACTGAGCAAAATGATGACAAATGAACTAAGAATATATATATATATATATATATATATATATATATATATATATATATATATATATATATACATTCACAGTTTCAAAATTAGTTGCTATGAAACCCACTCCAAACTGCTGCCTACGACTTATGATGAAAGAATAGTTGAGGTGTAGTGAGAATATACATAAGAAACTGATTTTGCCTGTGCAAATACCAGTCATAACACTGGGAGCAGTACAATATTTCAGTGTCAGTGCTGGGAGTAATACAGTATCTCAGTGCCAATGCTGGGAGAATCTCTGTGCTAATAATGGGATTAGTACAATATATCAGTGACAATGCTGGGAGTACTACAATATCTCAGTATCAATGCTGGGAGTAGTACAATATCTCAGTACCAATACTGGGAGTAGTACAATATCACAGTGCCAATGCTGGGAGTAGTACAATATCTCAGTGTCAGTGCTGGGATAAGTACAATATCTCAGTGTCAATCTCTGTGTCAATGCTGGAAATAGTACAATATCTCAGTGTCGATGCTAGAAGTAGTACAATATCAAAGTGCCAATGCTGGGATAGTATAATATCTCAGTGTCATTGCTAAAAGTATCTCAGTGCCGATGCCATAGTACAATATCTCAGTGCCACTACTGGGAGTAGTACAATATCTCAGTGCCAGTAATGGGAATAGTATAATATCTCAGTATTGATGCTGGGAATAGTAGAATATCTCAGTGTCAATGCAGGGAGTAGTATAATATCTCAGTGCCAATCCAGGGAGTAGTATGTTATCATAGTGTTAATGCCAGGAATAGTACAATATCTCAATGCCAATATTGGGAGTTGTACAATATCCCAGTTCCAATACTGGGAGTAGTACAATATCTCAGTGTCAATGCTGAGAGTAGTACACTATATCAGTGCCAATGCTGGGAGTAGTACAATATCTCAGTGTCAATGCTGGGAGTAGTATAATATCTTAGTGTCAATGTTGAAAGTATCTTAGTGCTGGTGCTGGGAGTAGTATATCTCTGTGACAATACTGGGAATAGTACAATATCTCAGTGACAATGCTGAGAGCATCTCAGTGCCAATACTGCAAGTAGTACAATATCTCAGTGCCAATGCTGTGAATACTACAATATCTCAGTACCAATGCTTTGAGCAGTACAATATCTCAGCACCAATGCTGGGAGTAGTACATTATCTCAGTGACAATGCTGAGAGTATCTCAGTGCCAATAACGGGAGTAGTACAATATATCAGTGACATTGCTGGGAGTACTACATTATCTCAGTGTCAATGCTGTGAGTAGTACAATATCTCAGTGTCAATGCTGGGGGTAGTATAATATTTCAGTACCAATTCTGGGAGTAGTATAATAACTCTGTCAGTGCTGGGAGTAGTACAATATCTTAATGCCAATACTGGGAATAGTACAATATATCAGTGTCAATGTTGGGATTAGTATAGTATCTCAGTGCCAATGCTGGGAGTAGTACAATAACTCAGTGTCAATACTGGGAGTAGTACAATATCTCAATGCCAATACTGGGAATAATAAAATATATCAGTGTCAGTGTTGGGAGTAGTACAGTATCTCAGTGCCAATGCTGGGAGTAGTACAATACCTCAGTATCAATGCTAGGATTAGTACAATATCTCAGCCAATGCTGGGAGTAGTACAATAACTCAGTGTCCATGTTGGGAGTAGTACAATATCTCAATGCCAATACTAAGTGGTGTACAATATCTCAGTGTCAATGCTTGGAGTAGTATATTTCAGTGCCAATACTGGGAGTAGTACAATATCTTAGTGTCAATGCTGAGAGTATTTCAGTGCCAGTACTGGGAGTAGTACAATATCTCTCCTCTATTTTGAAAAGTAAGCTAAAAAGAATTCATGATTTACATGAGAAACTAATCTGAGAGCAGAATTATTTGTTTGAAACTTGCTAAAATATTATCAACAAAGGTTGTGAAAATGAGAATGAAATTGCAAATGGGAAAACAAGGATTAAACAGAACACTGTCTTCATTGTAAATATTGCTATAATTATTGTCAAATGATTTTTAACACAATTAATGTAGGGTCTTTGCTGGAGCAAAAGCCTAAAAATCTAAAACTACTACATGTCTTAAATCTTTGATGCAAGTGAAAACTCATCACCAATATAATATGTACTAAGATAAAAAGGAATATAGAACTCCTGTCCTGAAAAAAATTACAAACTCAGGTCATTCAAACAAAATACAAATACAAGAAACCAGACAGTAATAAATACTGATAATTTTTATTTTTTTGTAGTACCAAACTCTGTGATTTTTTTGATGTTACAAGTCACCAAATTTAACGATTCTGTGGTACCAAACTCTGTGAATTTTTTGATGTTACAAGTCACCAAATTTAACGATTCAAAGAATAAGTTGTTGTTGTTGTTGTGGGGCTTAATGCCATTTTTCAGCACACGATAGGCTATACATGGCAGCCAGTATTAATGGTGGAGGAAGAAACCGGGAAATCCTCGGAAAGAACCACCGACCCACGAGAAGCTACTGGCAAGCTTTCTCACATATCCACATTCACCGAATCTTAGACTCGAACCCACGCAGACAGAGGTGAGATGGCAGTGATCCGTAACGGAGAGCGCTTTAGACCACTCGGCCACTCGGGGCCCCCTAAAGAATAAGTCTCAATCTATAAAAAAAAGGTCCTTCCTCATTACATGGCATTTCCTTGAATGCAAGTACTGACACAAATATCAATCAATATAAAGAGGTCCTTCCTCTTTAAATACCATTTCCTGGAATGCAAGTACTGAAACACCAATCAATAAAAAAGAGGCCTTTCCTCATTAAATGGCATTTCCTGGAATGCAAGTACTAACTGAATTGTCTACAAAGAAATAGATCATTCCTCATTAAAAGGCATTTCCTGGAATGCAAGTACTAATAGAAACATCAACCTATAAAAAAAACCAAGAGTTCCATCCCCATTAAACGGCATTTCTGGAATGCAAGTACTAACAGAAATATCAATCAATAAAAAAGAGGTACTTTCTCATTAAACAGCATTTCCTGGAATGGCAAACATAGACAAAAAACACATCATTTTCTATAAAACTATTAATAACAAGAGGCCCAAGTGGTCTTGACATCATTCACCTCAGGAGGTAGGATGTGTCTCCTTCTGAATGCAAATTTACTGAAACTGTAGAGAGGAAAGAAAAACTTACAGCACATAGTTGCTACATTGTCTGTTAACGTTAGCATCATTGATTTTCTTTCCTTGATCATATATAAAGGATCACTCTCTTGGTATAAAATGGACAAGTCACTAATCCAACCTGTATTCTCTGCAGGATCTCCAGTTCTGATTCATAGCTGAACTACTTACCATCAGAGTGACACATCAAATAAAACATCTTTGCAAAGTTCTTCTATGCAAATATGTATATTGTTTACCACCAGTTTAACTTTGTGTAAGAGACTTCTGATTAGGGAAGAAACTGCAAAAATGCCACTCACCATTGCTTAATATTTTTAAAGATTAAATAAGGATATCACAAATCACACTGCTTTCAATCTTCTGATTTTTCCTTAATGAAATAATCTGAAAATATGTATTTAAACATTTTTAATACAGAAGAAATGCTAGAGATTCACTTATACCAAAATGTTTACAAGATCTATACTGTAACTGATAACATTTTTATTTTGTAATTTTTTGCAATAAATAAAACTTAAACAAACTGAGAATCTAGGATTTTCTTTATACATATTAAAGATTTCATTCATTTTTAATTGTTCTCCCTGTAGGACATGAGATTTTCATTTTTCACTAAATCAGACTTAAGACATCTGCTAACTCAAATAGTAATAATAATAGCCTGAACACTGAAGCATTGTGGGAAATATATAGCTGATAAAGACGGAAGTAGTCTTCAAATTGGCAGCATAATTTCATCTTTTACACAGCAGATGCACTGAATTATAATGATTCATTAGGATTTCCTCCATACAGACAGTGAGGACAGTGTATCTGTTTCTTCATATGAAGAGAAGTGAGAAGGATGGTGATCACCTTTCCTACTTGACCAGTGTAAAATCCTGTTATGATTATTTTAAATTATTAGTGCCAGACAATAATGACCTTTATATACTCAAGAACATGATCTCCCAGTTGCATCTTGTGTTTGAAGCACACAGATTAATGTACAGGATATCCAATAATAGTGCTCCTGAATATTTACAATCACTATTCCAGCATAAGCTACCTGGTAATACTCCCCACCTGTGATCTATGTCTACCAAACAGTATAAAATTCCCAAACCAAATAAGGAATTATTTTTAAAAAGTTTCCAATACTCTGGAACTTTGCTCTGGAATAGTATTCCAGTTGAGATTAGAAATGCCCACTCTATTTCCTTCTTCCAAACCCAGTATATCCAGTGGCTTCAGCGATGCAGCTAAAATAAATAAATTCCTTTGTATGAGGGCCTCAAGGTAGATTAGTTCTTAGCTAATTGTGTTACCCTCTTTAAATAAAGTCTTTATAGCTGTCAATATGGTGCACAGGTAAAATGTGACCAATAGACCAGTTTCATTCAAAAGTAAAATATTGCTTTTTGATGACAATAGAATGACGATAATACATCACATAAATTACTCCAAAAAATTTATTAATAATGTCAACAATATGTGAAACATGATGTCTATCATTTCATTCTAAGCAGTGAAATTTTAATGTAGCGAACATCTTATTGTGATTCTCAAAACTTTATCTAAACATAGGTAAACAAAATGTTGCCACATTTCAACTACTAGGAATCTACTTTTACAAAAAAAAATGATCTGGCCATACTTTTCCATGGTAGGTTGCCCAGTGCATGAGTAACATGATTATTAATTAATTTGAAAAAGAAGTAGAAACTGTTATGACAACTGGTCCCCAGGCCAGTAACAGTGTTGAAGGAGTTGTGAGACATTTACGCAAACAGGCACACACTTACATACAAATAGATGCACAGTATCACATAATCCCAATGAACACAAATGAATTCATTGTACCTTTCTGAGAGGGTTATGGAAGCCAGCAGACTCTAGATAAGCTGTCAGCTCATACATAAGGGGATTCTCCTCCTTGGGGTAGGGCTGAGTGGGATCCTGGTAATGCTTCTCTACATCTGCTATCAGAGCCCTAAAAAACAGCGAAAGTGTACATGATTTAATCATTATTTAAACAAACAACCTCTGTTATATGTGTGACATGCTGATTTCAAATAAAACTTATAAAATGTGGGGAATGATTTCAACCATTTCATGAATCTGAAATAAACACAAAGGTAACATTTTATTTACCACCTATCAAAACTAACAATTTTTCAAATAAATCTTTTAACTTACGCTTTGCTTTATTTATCTTGTAAATGTTATTCACAAACATCAAAACAACATTCAGAACTTGTACTTATCTAGGAATCATAGAGATTTAAACATGGAACTAAATCAGTATATGTTCAGCTTGGATTTCATTATTTTGAATGTGTACACATTTTAAAATTTAAATCACCTACGGGCTGTAGATCCTTGTGATTGCTTGGATTTCATCATTTGGAATGTATACTCATTTTAAAATTTAAATCACCTACAGGCTGTAGATCCTTGTGATTGCCTGGATTTCATCATTTGGAATGTATACTCATTTTAAAATTTAAATCACCTACTGGCTGTAGATTCTTGTGATTGCTTGGATTTCATCATCTGGAATGTATACTCATTTTAAAATTTAAATCACCTACAGGCTGTAGATCCTTGTGATTTCCTGGATTTCATCATTTGGAATGTATACTCATTTTAAAATTTAAATCACCTGTAGGCTTTAGATTCTTGTTACTGCTTAGTTTTCGTCATTTTGAATGTGTATCATTTTTAAATTTAAATCACCTACAGACTTTAGACTCTTGTGATTGCATGGATTTCATCATTTTTTTAATGTGCATTCATTTTAAAATTTATATCAACTGTAGGCTTTAGACTACTGTGATTGCTTGAATTTCATTGATTTGAATGTGTACTCATTTTTAAATTTAAATCACCTACAGGCATTAGACCCTTCTTATTGCCTGGATTTGATCATTTTGAATATGTACTCACTTTAAAATTAAATCACCAACTTGGATTTCACTGTTTTGAATGTATACTCATTTTAAAATTTAAATCACCTATACGCTTTAGATTCTTGTGATTTGCATAGATTTCATTGTTTTGAATGTGTACTCATTTTAAAATTTAAATCACCTGTATACTTTAGATCCTTGTGATTGCATGGATTTCATCATTTTGAATGTGTACTCATTTTAAAATTTAGATCACCTATACGCTTTATGTCCTTGTAATTGCATGAATTTCATCGTTTTGAATGTGTACTCATTTTAAAGTTTAGATCACCTATACACTTTAGATCCTCATGATTGAATGGATTTCATCGTTTTGAATGTGTACTCATTTTCAAATTTAGATCACCTATACACTTTAGATCCTTGTGATTGAATGGATTTCATCATTTTGAATGTGTACTCATTTTCAAATTTAGATCACCTATACACTTTAGATCCTTGTGATTGAATGGATTTCATCATTTTGAATGTGTACTCATTTTCAAATTTAGATCACCTGTATGCTTTAGATCCTTGTGATTGCATGGATTTCATCATTTTGAATGTGTACTCATTTTAAAGTTTAGATCACCTATACACTTTAGATCCTTGTGAGTGCATGGATTTCATCGTTTTGAATGTGTCCTCATTTTAAAGTTTAGATCACCTATACACTTTAGATCCTTGTGATTGAATGGATTTCATCGTTTTGAATGTGTACTCATTTTCAAATTTAGATCACCTGTATGCTTTAGATCCTTGTGATTGCATGGATTTCATCATTTTGAATGTGTACTCATTTTCAAATTTAGATCACCTGTATGCTTTAGATCCTTGTGACATCGTTTTGAATGTGTACTCATTTTCAAATTTAGATCACCTGTATGCTTTAGATCCTTGTGACTGAATGGATTTCATCGTTTTGAATGTGTACTCATTTTAAAGTTTAGATCACCTATACACTTTAGATCCTTGTGATTGCATGGATTTCATCGTTTTGAATGTGTCCTCATTTTCAAATTTAGATCACCTGTATGCTTTAGATCCTTGTGACTGAATGGATTTCATAGTTTTGAATGTGTACTCATTTTAAAGTTTAGATCACCTATACACTTTAGATCCTTGTGATTGAATGGATTTCATTGTTTTGAATGTGTACTCATTTTAAAATTTAGATCACCTGTATGCTTTAGATCCTTGTGATTGAATGGATTTCATCGTTTTGAATGTGTACTCATTTTAAAGTTTAGATCACCTATACACTTTAGATCCTTGTGATTGCATGGATTTTATCATTTTTAATGTGTACTCATTTTCAAATTTAGATCACCTGTATGCTTTAGATCCTTGTGATTGAATGGATTTCATCATTTTGAATGTGTACTCATTTTAAAATTTAGATCACCTGTATGCTTTAGATCCTTGTGATTGCATGGATTTCATCATTTTGAATGTGTACTCATTTTAAAGTTTAGATCACCTATACACTTTAGATCCTTGTGACATCGTTTTGAATGTGTACTCATTTTCAAATTTAGATCACCTGTATGCTTTAGATCCTTGTGATTGCATGGATTTCATCATTTTGAATGTGTACTCATTTTCAAATTTAGATCACCTGTATGCTTTAGATCCTTGTGATTGCATGGATTTCATTGTTTTGAATGTGTACTCATTTTCAAATTTAGATCACCTGTATGCTTTAGATCCTTGTGATTGCAATAAATGCTAGACTTAAAGATACTGACACTGGCAGTGGTGGTAACAACTCTATCTTAATGTTATTACCACAGTGGTGGTAACAACTCTATCTTAATGTTATTACCATAGTGGTGGTAACAACTCTATCTTAATGTTTTTGTACAAGCCAATGTTAATACTTTTATGCAAAGCCAAAGTTTTTGTGCACAAACATAGTTACAAAACATGCCATACTGTTCCAATGAACCCTTTTATGTTCAAAGATGTTACATGTTTGATTTAGCTATATGACTGGAAAAATGTAATGAAGAAATAACAAGTGTTCCATTTGCTATTGAGATTTCCATGATGGGTACTCCATAGTTTCTTTTCTTCATGTTCAATTTGCCCTGCAACAACATACATACTGTGTGTGCACCTGTTTAACACAAATGTTAGAGAAGTTTGTATAAATCAAGCAAATTCCTAGTACTTCAAGTGGTAAATATATGAGTCACTATAACAGATTAAACTCTGAAACACTCATAATGATGGGAATGAAAACTTACAAATTCAAATACATCAGGGATAGTCTTATGTGGTTTGATTTTCACCACCCATTATTACTAAATAACCTATTTCTTGTTTAGTTTCATATTTGGAAATTTACACCAAAGTAGCAGCATGAAAATTAAATTCATACATGATGAGTCCAAATTGCTTCCGATCATTTAGCTGGATGGTGACAAGCAACTCATGAAAAATAACATAAGCACATTTTTTTTTCCAAGCATCAGCAACATAAATTTAATTCCAACTGCCACTTAAATTCCATCGTCTCAATTTGAAAGAAACTTTATTTGATCATAACATACCATAGAGTTCAGATTTTACCTTTTAAAAGACCGCTCTGACTTTATATATATATATATATATAGTCCTAACATCCTGAAAGTCACCTGTACACAGCAGTCACCTGGTCACAACTGTCACATTCATTCTAACTTCCCCTAGCATACATATAGTATATAAATGTCCTGTGTGCAAAGGTCACCTGCTTTTTTCAGTCAAAGGTCAGGTATTTCCTAAAGATACATAAATCCAAAAACCCTTGTGACCCAAATATATTTCAGCTTAGAGAAGTTTTCGGTTTACTGAGGTTTTTGTAGATGTGAAAAAGTTTTTTGCTCAGCGCTTATGTGATGAGAGAGAGTGGGCAAGAATATAATTATGAGAGAATGGGTGTCTGTGTGTGTAAGAGTGAGCAAACTTATGAAAGATGTTTTTTTTTATAACATTTTTAAATGCATGAATTTAATGAAGAATTGTTGAACAGTATATGTTCCTTCTGAAAATCACACCCTATCACAAAAATTAATGCAGTTACTCCACAAAGAAATACATTCCTCATCAAAAATTAATGCAGTTACTCCACACAGAAATAGTCCTCATCAAAAATTAATGCAGTTACTCCACACAGAAATACAGTTCTCATAAAAAATTAATGCAGTTACTCCACACACAAATACAGTCCTCATCAAAAATGAATGCAGTTACTCCACACAGAAATACAGTCCTCATCAAAAATTAATGCAGTTACTCCACACACAAATACAGTCCTCATCAAAAATGAATGCAGTTACTCCACACTGAAATACAGTCCTAATAAAAAATTAATGCAGTTACTCCACACAGAAATACAGTCCTCATAAAAAATTAATGCAGTTACTCCACATACAAATAGAGTCCTCATAAAAAATTAATGCAGTTACTCCACACTGAAATACAGTCCTCATCAAAAATTAATGTAGTTACTCCACACAGAAATACAGTCCCCATCAAAAATGAATGTAGTTACTCCACACAGAAATACAGTCCCCATCAAAAGAAACATTTGAAGACTAAGATACCTTTATAACTTTACTATAAGTCAATCAAAATTATGAATGACACTCAACAACGTTTGGGCCCCAGGTGGCCAAGTGGTCTAAAACACTCACATTTACTGATCATTGCCATTTAATCTGTCTGCATGGTTTTGAGTCTTGGGCTCTAACTATGTAGTTATGGGAGAAAGTTTGCCAGTAGTTTTCTCTGAGTCAGTGGTTCTAACTGGGTTTTTCCCAGGTTTTTCCTCCATTAGTTATACTGGCCTCTATGTTTGGCATATCTTGCATTGAGAAATAACTTAAATCCAAAGCAACAACAACAACCATGATGTTTAAATACTCTGTATAATTCATAACGTTCACAGTTCAAGAGCCTGGCTTGAAGAAGGCATGGAGCATTGTGTTTTCTCTTACATCTTTCTTTCATTAGTATGATGTGTGTTAATGACTCAATTTCTTGTGCCATAGCAAAAGCAATTGTGAAGTTTCTTAATCTCTTTATGAGATCTAAATTTCAAAATATATCATTGAGTGTATCTGACTGTAAGAATACTGTTTTATGGTATCAGTTGGCAAAGTGAGGTCACATTCCTGATTAATAAAACCCTGATATTTAATTAAAAAACAAGTAAATAAAGTAATCAACTGACATACACACTTCAGCAGGTAAAAATGTTGCTGTTGAAAAAGGTTTATAACCTGAATTTATAAATCAATTAATTTACCGGCCTAATACATTAACTTTATCTATCATTCTACTCAGCTTCCCATTTTCTTGTACATGCATGCACCTATGCATAGTTTTCTGCAGAAAATTAAATGTGTAATCACCGTATTTTCACTATTTCTTGTTTAATCTGAATCAAGTTAGGTTGTTAACTGCATTGCTGAAGTTTTGCACCCTTCCCCACCAAAAGCCTTGAGGCTAAATATGCAATATTTTATTTAGTTAATATTCTACAGTAAGATGGGACATTGAACCCACACCATTACATCTAAATGGAGTTTCCTTATATGTATAAAAACAACTAGCTTCCCTGAAATGTGAGCCCATTTAAGTCAATATTTACTAAGATTCAAGTCTGTTTCCATGTTAATTTGAAGTTTCCAGTATAGTACACTTCAGCAATCTGTGAATGATTTGTTTTTTGAAAAGTGTAAAGTCACAAAGCATTCTATTCCAGGCACAATTCTATAAGCATACAGAAGGTACAAGAGGTTGCATGTTTAAAAAATTAACCAAGATAATCATTTGCTTTACTTTCAACATTAATTTTTATTTTCTAAATGTTTAACATATTATATCAAGTGTATTTCATAATGAAAATTACTAAATTTTACAATACAAATAAATTTGTCATCAAACATCATGTACAAATAAAACAAAACTCCGTATATTACGTTGTAAATTCATTTTTATTCATGGATTTAAATTTTTATTGATTTTATGGTTACCTGAAGCTGTAAATTAAATGGCTTAAATTGTTTTTATCCAACATAGAAAATAATAAACCCTTTTTTCACCCTCCTCCCATCTGAGGCAAATTTATGCATTTAAGCATGAAAGAAACATTCATTGTTTGCAAAACCATGAAATTGATCCTTATCAAAATAAATTTTAAAAAATTTTGATGTTTGGTTATGCAATACAAGGAACATGTGACTCACACATTGAATGTCTGCAGTGCACTGGCAAGAAATTTGGAATCAAATTTACAGGAGGTCTTCAACTCATTAGCTATCTGTCTTCTGAGCAACTGGATCTGACCAACCTGAATCGAGGTAGAGGAAAGAATGATATTTAAATATACCTTTGTCACAAAAGCTTTGAATCATTGTCAATTACCTGAAGCAATCTAAATAAAGTTAAAAATATTGACTTATTTGAATCACATAAAATAAAGTTTTAAACCGATTAACACAGTTTCTCCTTGCAGTGAATAAATATGTGTTTTGATACTCTAAATGTTGATTGCAATATTTTAATTTGAAAGAATTCTTTTAAACATGGCTGAACTTGATCTCAGGATTCTATTTGAAAGTTCTCTGAGATATGGGATAAAAGATTAAACTCCATGTACGTGGCTCGACAAATTTTCTTCACTTGCTTATTCTTTTAATAATCATTATGTTTCTCCAATGTCTTCTATTCTGCAAACTGATCTTTTTCTTGATTCTATAACTCTGAGCTTTTACTATGTATGGAAAGCAATTAAACTATTTTCAAACAATTAATTTGTCAATGTTCACAAAAAATCACTATACACAGCATGATTGATTTACTTCTTTTGTCTCCTGGCTGAATAATGGTTCTGCTAAATGATTTCACACACTGCATGAACTGTCATGAAGCAAATGACACTGTTATGATTCACTGCCATCTCACCTGTCTGCATGGGTTCAAGTCTCAGGCATAGCCAATGCAGGTACGTGAGAAAGCTTGACAGTAGCTTCTCGTGGGTCGATGGTTCTTTCCGGGGTTTTCCTGGGTTCTTCCTCCACCATTTATACTGGCCACCCTGTATAACCTATCTTGTGCTGAAACATGGCATTAAACCCTTCAACAACAACAACACCAAAATTTATTCCTAAAAGTCAGCAAATGAGATCAAAACAATACAGTGAATAAGTTTTGACTTCAATTACAAATCCACAATTAGCAACTACTTCCTCAGTGATTGCCATTTTGACACGGGTACAGTCATGTGACACAAGGTCTACAGCAAATAAATGCATCCAGGATTAAGCTTAAATCGCATTAATGCCACTCAATGAAACATTGATGTAGTTTAATTCCTAGTTCAAGTCCTACTTGGTCAACAGGACACAAATTGTGTCTGCAAATGGAAACACTCCAGCCCAGTTGATCTATGTTGTGGTGTTCCACAGGGGTCTGTTCTTGGACCTGTTCTCTTCATTCTATACACTCAGCCACTCTCAAGTGTCATAGATCATCATCCAGTGTCTCACCAATTGTATGCTGATGACACCCAAATATACAAATCTAGCCACCCAACTGAAGCTGAAGCTACCACCCAAGGTGAAGAGAGGTGCATTTCCAATGTGAAATCATAGATGACATGTAACAAGCTCCAGATGAATGATGATAAAACTGAAGCCATTCTGATTACAACACAAAGACTTTCTCATTCACATCCTTTACCTCAGACAATAAATATCAGCAACACCAACATTAAATTCACACAGTCAGTATGAAACCTAGGTGTTACTCTCGACAGTACTCTCTCATTGCACCAACATGTCATGAACATATGCAAGGCTGCATATCTTGAGCTGAGACACATCAGCTCCATTCGCAAGTATCTTTCAGTTGATGCCACTAAAACACTTGTGTGTTCCTTAGTACTTTCAAGACTGGACTATTGTAACTCAATTCTGTCTGGTTCGTCTCAATATCTACTTCAGAAACTTCAAAAGTTCAAAATACAGCTGCTCGGATCATCCTTAGAGTACCACGATCAGAGCACGCCTCTCCCCTGCTCTGTACCCTACACTGGCTATCCATACGATCCAGAATTAAACACAAAATTTGTTCTCTGTGCTACGTTTCACTGACGGGTTCCAGTCCAACATACCTATCTGATCTCACCCATGTGTACACACCTGCAAGATGCTTACGCTACTCTTCTGACACTCGTATCCTCATTATTCCCACTATGAAAATGAAATCATATGGACAACGTTCTTTTGCATACCAGGGCCCAGCAACGTGGAACGAATTGCCCACTGAACTTAGACACAAACACACAGTGATCTCATTCAAGAGCACTCTTAAAACTCACCTATTTCAACTGCAAGAACAGACTTAAAGACCTAATAATGTTTCCTTACCTTAAATATTTACAGCATGTTTTCTGTTTTCTAATTTCGTGGTGTTTGTTTTTATTTTTGTAATCATATCAATATATATGTTTTTTTAAGTGTTGTCAAATGTTGTAAAGTGCTTAGAGCTTCTAATGATTAGGTGCAATACAAAGTCCTCATTATTATTATTATTATTATTATTATTTAATTATCCTTGCCAACAAAACTCAGAATACAAAATGAAATAAACTTGAATATCAGGAATGAGAATGAAGACATTTTACATGAAGGTGCAAATTTGTGCTTAAACTCAAATCTTAAATCCAAATGTAAATGAGATCTATGTGCATATTCATGTCTTATTAAAATCTTTTGAAACAAAATTCACTGGTTGCCTACTGCCTTGGTGTGTCCTTGGGAAAGACACTTGTCTCTGCATGATCCATAAATGATACGACTTACCTGTAAGCCCTACTGCAATAGATATATGATGGGGCAGAAACAGACTCTAAAGAACAAGGTAAACATAAAGAAGGCAGAATACTTGACCACTGACCCTGAGAATTATGTCAAAGTAGGCTGGCCACAGCTTTGCAGTCCTGGTCACTGCCTGGCCATACACCTTTTGAGGCTGAGCTGTTCAAAGAAACAAAACAAAAAAAGAATAAACACTGGCTGCTGCAACAGGCACTAACTATCTTATTTTACCTGAAAGAAAATTATGTTTCTCTAAGAACACCTGCCTGATCACACTATCAGCAGGAAAACTCCACTACCTCACAAAAATATGTTTCCATTTATGTATCATGTGGATAAAGGGATGTAACTGTTACAAATTACTTCTCTTTGTCCCACCTCCCAGCCCAGTTACTTATATACAGTAAATACTATTAATAACATTTCACTGGAGTCTGGAATTTTAGAACATTATGACTAATAAAAGTTATATCAGAATTTATTTTTTATTTTTCAAAATCATATTTATGTGAAAAAAAATCTTTGTACAAAAACTTAATGACTAGTTAATTTGACCTTTATTTATTTTGGATTGAAAGAATCAATAGTCATCTGTTGTTTATTCATTTGAGATTTTTGTTGATATGTTTTTCAATGATATAAATACTCATAAAGTATATCAGGCATGTCACTCTGAGCTTGTAGGTACAGTCTAATGTCTGATATTCTATCTAGAACCTCGCTGTATCTTTACTGTATCAGATGATTACCAGTTTAAACTTGAGAAAAACAGCATGATGCTCTCATGTGCAGAGATGGGTGGGAGTATTTAATAGTGATGTGATCTGGTAAAAATATCTGGACAAATATAATCTACCAAAATATTTCCTTTCTCCAAAGAATGCATTACCCAGTCATCTGGAGAACAGGTAAGAGGAGGGAAAATGGAAGAGCATCCATCCTCCACCATCATCACCATTCAGGGGATGTTATCAATGCACCCTTGAAAAAGAAGGATCTTTTCTCATGGCAGCACAAGATGAACAGTAAAATGAAATTTCTTTTTGAAATGATTCACTGAGTGCTAGATATGCTACCAAGTTCAAAGGTCACTTTATATGCATGCTATGTGCACATGAATACTGTTACTATGTGTCTCTTAAACTATGTTTTTGTATTTGCTTTGGAATATAGCAGAAATTCAATTTGCTTTTGTTTCTTGTAGTGTTCTTTTTATTATTCAGCTTTAGATAGAAAAGCAAAATGAGTATATAATAAAAAGATTACTGATCTAGTCCAGTTGGGTAAAATCATAATAAAGATATTGTACTTACAAAATGATGTCTTTTACTTAACATAAATGCAGTATTTTCCTCCACACAATATACTGGCCACCATGTATAGTCAATCATGTGCTGAAAAATGGCATTAAACCCATAACAACAACAACAACAACAACATCTTAACAAAGAATTATTCTGAAGGTCACAATCTAAGCATAATCAAATCTTGTGACTTGATCAAAGTATCTACATGTCCAGTTTTGTCTGGTATGGTTCAATATACTTTTCTTTTATAGATATCTTCATTATAGGTAAGCATAACAGATGGACAAAACCAATATCTTCCTTTGGAAAGGTGGACTATAATTGCCTGTTCATACAACAAGCCTTTCATATTTTTAATTTAAAATACCACCAAGGCAACAAGATTTCTGTTGCAATGAATACAGAATTAAATATGATAAAATAAAATCAGACACACTAAAAGATGTACAAAGAGAACGGTCACAAAGACAGTTACTGGTTTAATCTAGGGGAGGTAAGGTTGCACAGTGTATATGCACTGGTTTAATCTAGGGAGGTAACATTGTGAATGGTATTTCCACTGGTTTAATCTAGGGGATGTAAAACTATACATGGTATATGCATTATCAATTGGGTTAATCTAGGGGAGGAAACAGTGTACATGGTATTTCCACTGGTTTAATCGAGGGAAGGTAAAACTGTACATGATATATGCATTAGGCATTGGTTTAATCTATGAGAGATGAAACCATACATGGTATTTCCACTGGTTTAATCAAGGGAGGTAGAATGATACATAGTACATGCATTATGCATTGGTTTAATCTATGGGAAGTCAAGTTTTACATGGTATTTCCAATGGTTTAATCCAGGGGAGGTAAAATTGTACAGGGTATATGCACTAGTTATACAACAGAATAGTATGGTGAGGTGAGAGACAAAGTATTAGCAACTATTATACACAGATGATATTGTTACGAATATGTGATTAAATTGCTTGTGTGTTAGTTTTAAATTCTTTTTATTTTATTTTTTTTGTTTCATTATATTTTATTGTAATGATTATTTTTACTGGATTTGATATTTTTCCCCATAAATTCAGTCTTTTGTTTTGACGCAAAGGTATGACTTAAGCACTATTTTTCGCTCACCTTGGTTCATAGTTTTTGTAAACATCGAGTTAAAACGATTGGCTATTACCAAGGTCATCTTCAGCCTACATGTTAGCTCTGTTGTAAACAGTTTTATTTTTAAATTCATTTCCAGCATGAGAATCTGATTCTTAAATAGGGCTATTCTAGTTACGTGCAAAATGGCATTTTTTTTATTGCGCTGTTCAAATTAGTGGTCACATAACCCATCAAGTGAGCCACCATGTGATCTAAATCGAGGCTTAAAACAGCCATTTTGCTAGTAGATTGATCAGTCGTAAATTTTACACCTCAGGGCTCAAGCTGTTTTATTGTTGAAGCCAGATTGTTTTGAAGTTCATCTATTTTTTGGAATTTAATAATTCACTCTCTAGAAAACTACATAAGTGCTTCTTCTTTGTATAAAATACTTGGACAAAGATATTCAGTGGAAATTTATTCTGGAATTCTAAATGGAAACATTATAAACTGTGATTCAATCGAGGATCTATTGCCATCAGTATAACAACCTCATCTGACATCATCGCCTCCATATTGGAATTTCATCGAGATTCAAACCTGGATTCAATTAGAACTGTTTAGTGATAGGACTTATATTTTTCAATTTTAGGATTAATTTTTTGTTTATATTCACAAACCGTAAGTCCTGTTTCATATTTTTACCTTGTTTTCTAGGTAAATAAATTATTTTGTTAAAGTTTACAAAGCTTGTTGGCTTCACTCTTTTCTTTTTTTACTTTTTTACGAGCCTACACGTAACAATATGGTAAGCTGGAAGATTTTGCATAGTTCTCTCACAAGTATATGCAACAATATTTATAATCAACATCCTTAACAGCTAAATTCTAAAGTGAAGAGGGAGAGGAAGTTATAAAATAATTGTATATTGTAGCATTAAAGAATAAATCGTGCTTAAAACAACAATTGCTTTCCCTATGGGATAGACTGATCTCAAATTGCTTTCCCTATGAAACAGACTGATCTCAAATTGCTTTCCCTATGAGACAGACTGATCTCACACTGCTTTCCCTTTGGGGCAGACTGATCTCAAATTGTTTTCCCTATTGAAAAGACTAATTGTAAATTTGTTTCCCTATGGGACAGACTGATCTCACATTGCTTTCCCTATCGAACCAACTGATCTCAAATTGCTTCCCTAAGGGACAGACTGATCTCAAATTTTACATTGATACTGACTAGCCTACTTCATCCATGGTTGTTAAATAAATCTGAAATGTCATGCATATGACTGTAATTTGCTGTCTGTACACAAAATATTCCTTTCTACAAAGTTGTACAAATAAATAATGCATGTGCTGTCTGAGAAAATAAATCTTCCCCACATGTGTGAAAAGATAAGGAAATGTAACCCTCAAGAAATCAAGGTATAACAGTGACAATGAAAGCTTTGTACCTGATAGGAATCTTATCCCATCTGGGAGTTCAATATATAATTCATACATATTATCCAATCTGCTTCAACTTTCATGTTCTGTCCACATATTACCCACCTGGTCTGACTACCATATCCTGTGCACACATATTATCATATGAGGTCTGACTACCATATCTGGTGCACACATATTATCGTATGAGGTCTGACTACCATATCCTGTGCACACATATTATCGTATGAGGTCTGACTACCATATCCTCTCCACACATATGAGGAATACTTTATTCATGGCATCTCTTACCAACTACCCCACCAACTGGACTGAGAGACTTGGCAATTTCTCCAAATACAACAAGCCATGATTTGTCCCTAGCAGTCAGAACCTGTCTTTGTATCATCATCTGATAGTTTTGAAGCTCTTTGACAATCATGAAGCACAACAGACGGTCCAGGCCTGTCAGACCAAAGGTTCCCACAGCTTTCTAAAAAGAAATAAAAAACAAAATAAAAAACTGCATATGAATGTCTCTCTCTCCTTGTCTCTCTAACACACACACACACACACACACACACACACACACACAGACACAAGTTGCTAACAGGGTATAAATTGAGTGGGGGTGGTAAAACTAGTTTTAATTACATAATATTTACCTACTATTATTGTTTTGCTATCTTTTTTCCTGGCATAAGTCAGCAGTCCAAGATGAATATTCCCTCCTCCAATTAGTAACTGGTGGCCTAGAGGTCTAGACACAGTCACAGTCCCATTCCAATGCCATAGACACTTTTGTCATTCAGCATATTGTACTTCTATGTCTTGGACCAAGAGTAAATGGACCTCTGAGTGGGGACTGAGGAGGGAATTGGACCTCTGAGTGGGGTCTGAGGAGGGAATTGGTAATAATAGCATGTAAATATTAAATTACTTTGCTGAGTTTTTCCAGTCTGCGGGATGCTGATGGCTCCATGACTAGAGATTAAAAACAATGTACTGTAGAATATGTTCTCAGTGGAAAGATCTACTGAAAACTCGAGGATGGCTTGTTGACAACTTGCTGGACAAACACAACTGGACCTAATGTCTTCACTCTGGTGTGACAACAAACAAAAGCAGAACAAGCAACAGGTGATTGAGACCACCAAAAGGTAGCTTTCAAGATATCCTCCCAAAAGGAATGATTACTGAGTTTTAATTCTGATGAAGGAAAGATCTCTCCCAGTGAGATATTGATAATTTATTTGGATAGAAATGGTGTCTGCAGGAATAAAAGGAAACTTTAAGAAGGAGAAAGAGAAGTTTCTGACCATTTCTTTTCCCTTTTGAAATATAGCCAGGTAGAAATATAAGGCTCTAATTCTAGAATGAATCCTGCTACAGACATTTACAGTTTATGAAACCAAAAAAGAGATACCTTTCTGCAGCAAAATAAGTTTTTCGACTCTTAAGCTTTCAATCTCCCACAGGGCCTTCATCCTTCATCCACAAACCCTATAACACCACGCACTCAATCTTGGTGCATCCCAAAGACCGCACTCCTTTGAACAAGAAGTGCCCAATCATCAGCTCCAGTGTGATATTAGCAGAAAAGACTACACTGAGGAGACAAGTTGAAGCCTTGAAACAAGAGTTAGAGAAGACTTATACACCAACAGAGATATCCTGACAGCAGTTGGTGAACATTGCAAAGAATCAGGGTATACATTCTCATGGGATAACATCACAGTACTCAGTTGAGAAAATAATACCCCAATGACAAAATAGGAGAAGCTATTAAAATCATGGAGGAGGAACAAGTTTTGAACCATGATTTCCAGATTGGAACTCCTGCCATGTGACTCCAGTCCAAACGTCATTCTTATGATGAAGGCCTTGTGAAAAGGTTGATCTTATTTTGCAACAGAAAGGTATCCATTTTTAATTTTATAAGGCTCTAAACTGACAGATACACCACTCATTCAATAAGTTGTGCCCTGATAAATTGCAAATCTGCTTATAATGTGGGGTCAGGCATGGATCCCATTCTTATTTACTAGAAATTACCAAAAGATTTACCCTTATTTGTTGAACCTGAAGAAAACTGCAATAACAGATGAAAACTGAAACTTTGATATATCACTTGTTTTATCGTCAAAAATGGTAGATAGGACCTGGAAATTTTTATCAACGTTATGAAATTGTCAACTTTTAATAAGAAGTCAAAACACTTTTTTTTACATCTTCTTTCCAAATAACATTCCTAGTATACCGTAAATAACAATATGCAACAAAATTTAGACCAATGAAAATGTCACCTTCACCTACTGAAAGCAATACTTTAATAGATAAAAACCAATTAAAAAAGTTTTTTATCAAGTGAAATTTGTATTTTAGTTCTGTCTTTTAGTTAGGTTTAAGTGTAATATCATAATATGCCCTTTTGTATTCAAACGTAAAATGAGTCAATCTACTATATGTCTGCAAGCTTTTCTCTGAGAACCTAATTACGTGCCGACTGTGTTTTGATATCTGACTTGTGGAAGTATTTGCTGTATTGTTGTACTAAATTAAAAGCTGACTTCCTTTGTATTATCACATTAACTGCGACTTTGGTATCAAATAAAGGATCTGGAATAAAAGAAACGTTAAAAGGCATGCAAATCCTATATGCATAAGACTTAGTGGCCCCAGTCATATGTCAGGTGAATTAATTTCAATTGATCAATCAAATGCTGTTATAAATATTATTGTGTACATAGTATAATTAGACAAGCTTAAATTAACCCACTCATTCACAAATGTGATCAAAGATAGTACGGCAACTAAGTAAAATGAATATTTTGTGAAAGAAAGAGCTTTGTTTCATACAGATCATTGTGGGGAAGCGAGTTTTAAAAAAAATCCTTAATCGGCACTTAGATTAAGAAGAATTTTCACTATTACTTGCAATGAAATCATGGCATCAATATTTTACTAACTGAAAAGTACACAAATTGATTTTCAACGTAGATGATTTTACACGAAATAAATGTCACTAGTTCTTGAGAAAAGGAATCTCGTTTTGTTGTGTATCAGCAGGAAGTGTGCCTCCCTCATTTGTAGACTCCCTATGGACACCAACTATAACATAATAAGCAGGAAACCAGACTAATCAATAACAACAAAATTCAGTGACATAATACACAAATGTTTTCATATGAAGGCTGTTGAAACCAGTTGGAATAAAATGTTAACAATCTTTCACATGTTGGGCTTCTTGAAAATAAATGTAATTTATACAGAATAATGAATAACGTCATATGAAAAATCACTTTATTGACAATTATTCTCAAAGTGAATATAAAATGAGTATTCAGCCATTAAACAGCCCAGTTTCTCCCCCCCCCCCCCCTCAAAGCGGGGATGGCATCTTTTCTTATTTTTCAGAAGACCCTCTGTAACTTGCTTATAGTGCAGTCTATGTTTTTGGACCCCATTGTGCTTAAGTTATCAAGGGAGCAGTATAAGTCTATCATGTTCATCCCCAGCACTGATGCAACTGAAACCAGGGATTTCAATTGGTTCAGGCTGATTCTTGACAGAAAGTCAGACATTTAAAGAAGAGAGACTGAATTAAAGCTGCCATTAAAACATAGGCAACTCTCTTCCACTTATCAGGCATAAAATACACTCCTTTTCCTAGCTGAAGCTAAAGAAAGAAAACCATCTTGAAGATTAGGTTATCCAAAGAAGCTTCACTCAGAGTTTCATAAGCTAGGTTAGATAATGACCCAAGAACACATGAAAGGTTCCACCTAGTTATTGAGGAGAAACATGTTGGCCATGATGACCATAACTCAGATGTGTATCATGAAGCTGACACCCTTGTCATGCTAGAAAATGGCCCATATTTCTAGGTTGTTAATATGCAATGAAAAATCTTGCTTGGGCAAACAAGACCTAGACTGCCCAATCTAGCTCTAAGTAAACATCCAAGCCCAAATTGTAGGTGCCAGTGTATAGGAGAGAGTAAGAGTGGGGGAAATGTATCAGAACTCAAATTAGAAATCGGTCCTGATTTATCCATCAAGTGAAATTTTGAATCCAAAAGAATCCAAACTATGAAGAGTTCATTTTGCTAGCAGCAGAAACTGGAGAATTCTCATATGATGTCTTCTGAGGGGAACTAGATCCATGGCCACATTCAGGGTTCCCCCAAAAATAGTGCCAAGCAGACAATGAATTCTTCTAAAGTGTATTGCTGAGAGGGTTAGATTCAACCAAGTTCCTAAAAAAGATTCCTAATCTGGCATCTACTGGGATGTTGGAAAGAAGCGACTTGGCAGGAGAGGGAGAGACAACGTAGGGCAAACTGCCTCCCTTCTTTGGTAGGCCAAAGGAGTCCACATGCTTACTGTCCCTTTGAGAGAAAAAGGGCAAGAAGGAATTTAAAGGCTTAAAGGTAGCAGTCTTACAGTTCCACTGGGACCCATGTTTAAAGCATTTAGGCAAGGGACCCATGTTTAAAGCATTTAGGCAAGGGACCCATGTTTAAAGCATTTAGGCAAGGGACCTATGTTTAAAGCATTTAGGCAAGGGACCAACAGATCTAACCGGCTGAGGATGCTTATAAATTGGTTTTGCTATGCCAGGAACCATGGCCAACAACAAGTATTGTTGATCAAAAAGACCTGGGGATGTGACTGTAGGGATTAAACTGCTGTATAAGAACTGTACACAAAGCTTTTCATTTGTCCCATTAAATGCTTTAAATCAGTCCTTGATTGAGTTTCCACATGCTATAATAAACACACCACCCTTTATTTATTTAAGATAAAGTGAATTTCTTTGCAAAACATAAGCATTTTAATACATAATGGTATATTCCAAGAATTCCAAGAGTTCTGGATGTCAAATTTACTGATGTAAATGACAAAAGTGCCCTGTTAAACTATAAATCGATGATGCTAAATATGTTTTATGATTACATGATTACAATTTTGGTAGAAAAAAACTTTTTTTCTGATAAAAATGAAATTATCAGCTACATTTTAGTTATTCAAGGTAGGTCAGATTGGAAATAAAAATCAAGCAATGTTTTAATAACTTGCAGGAATTTTCATGATAAAATCTCTTTTGGACAAATTCAAGTACTTTTCAATGACCAGACTTAAATTCCAGAACTTTCCCAGATCTGTGAGTGAGAATTCTACTGTCTTGGTGACAACCTAAAGAAGTCTCTGCAAAGCATCTGCAGTCAGATTCCTCACTTAAAAAGTTGAACTAGGCCACTGAGACAAGTATGGCATGTGAAGCTAAGGTAACTAAGGTTCAAGCTTTAAGTATCTTACTTCTGAACAACAGAACGAGGATGTGGACCCAGATTCCCATCAGAATCCCTGCTTGGGATGCTCCTGATTATATCTCAGAGGCTTGAGTGGCCAAGTACTTGAATGCAACCTGTATCTAGGAGTCACAGGGTGGAAAAGAGAACTGACCCACCCTTTTGCTCTCTGGCTGCCTCCTGGCCTTATGACAGCTTCTGTGCTAAACCACTTACTACAGATGAGCATGGAAGCAGCAGAAGATCTAATTTTTTTTAAAGTTCCCTAAAGCATCCTTAAAGTTGTGTATGAAGACCCAGGGGAAGATGGTGGTTGGTTTACCACCTTATCACATGTCCACACTTCTTCATCTATCTTGGCATGACTGGTAGGGGATGAAGATGGGGGCACTAGATGAGAAGAACATGATAACATGATCATGGTATCCCCAAACTCATTCCAATAGAATTACTCTGTCTCTGTTGACATGGTGAGACAAGACTACCTATCTCCTTCTCTCTTCTTGGGAAAGTCGATTGGCAATCTTGTCTCAATGTATTTGGTAATGAGTGGTGTCCAATCCATTTTCTTTGAAAGAGAAGCTGAAGGAGGGAAAGGGGAGGCCTACCATCTGCTTGGTCTCCCAACCAATGGAGCCCTAGAAAACTCATCCACTGAGCCATAGGGGAAATGAAGGCATTCCAGACTCACCCCCTTGTGGTGGAAGTTTCCAAACCCTTTAGGGATGGAACAGAAACATAGGGAAAGGACTGGGGGTCAATCTGGTACCCTTCCTGGGAAAACGTCAGATAGCTGCTCCCAAGAATTTGTTGTCTGCTTGGTGACTTGTGCCTGATACACAGTGTTTAAATCCAGTGCCTGGTATCTGCTGCCCTGCCCAGTGACTAACAGCTGGTAACTGGTATCCAACACCAGCACATTGCCCCGAAACCAGTGCCTGGTCACTAGTTAATGACTGGTTTAGGAAATGAAGATCACTGCAAAAGTTCCTATCCACTGAAAGTGACTCAATGAATGATCTCAACACCTTGATAAAGAAGTAGAAGACCATGCTTTCCTTATGCTAGAAAACTGGGACTTTCTTGGGAGTGCCAGCAATTTTCTTACACTGGGAATAAAGGTATCAGTGGGTACCTGCCTGTTCGTAATTACCCAGGTAATAAAATTAGCTATAGAGTACCCATTTCTATGTGTGCGACCTTTAGGTTATGTACGTGGAACAGTTTCCTTATTTTCTGTTTATAGTAACTGTATGCGACATGTTTCCAAGAAAACAGACAGGTTTCTTGAATTTGAAACCATGTGTCACTGATTCGTTATAGCTTGATACACACTTAAGTTGCAGACCAGTCTATTTTGATAAAAACATGGCGCAAATTATTAAATGAAACGGGCTTTATGAATGTGACTCGTGGATGTTATATGACTAAAAAATGTTAGAGGAGAGGGAATTTGTTAAACTGAAGAACATGTTGCATCAGGTAAAGGACAAATCAACAGCACTTCACACATTTTGAAAGAGGAATTCGACAGTGATGTAATACAGCATTTAGAATTTGTGGACATGACTTTATGACTTTTCAGTTAAAGATAAGTATGTGATGTAGCCTAGTTGTGTATAAATAATTTACATTTTTGTTTTGTGTCTGTATTCTGATACTAATCCACATGGATTTAGCCAATTTTTGTGACAAGAATTTTAACTGCAGATTGAGGTAAGTAGGAAAAATAAATGTGTTTTTTTCATATGGTTTTCCGAATTATGGCATGTAATATATAGATTACTCTTTTATGATCAGATTGCACTTTTGTGCCACTCATATTAGCAATAATTATGCTTACACCTCTCAGGGGGTTGTAGGCGACTGACTTTTCTGAAAATTTTGACATCTTTAACTGGGAACTGCCCTTGATGTGTGTGAGACAACAAGATGACAATGCCTCTTATACTGGGACTACTGCCCTTGATCACTTAACATAAAACTTTCATTTTGATAACGTTGGGAGAAAAGTGATAGCTACATCTGAACATTGCTTATCCAACTGAGACAACAAAATGTTCTAAAATCATTCATGTGACAATATAAACATTACTGCCATGTAACATTGTTCTACATCTAAGAAACATTACTGCCATCTAAGGTAGAATATTCAAGAATATCTATCACGATATTCATACCAGGCTTTCATCTGTTCTATGTAACTTGTTGCCCTTAAAAAAAA
>JAECUM010009287.1:0-18716 GCA_016617855.1 Megalonaias nervosa | reverse complement strand
GATGTAGTTGATCCGTGATTTACGAAGCACGCCTGGAGCGGTCGACCAGGGATTGATCTATACAATGTGACATGGATGACACAGCCTGATGTCGTACAAAGCAGACCAGGTAAGGTGATAAAGGGCACTTTGGGTGGAGTATAGGAAGATTGTATCTTTACGTATCAATGCAAATCTATCCTTCTGATGACAGAAAAGTCCTATTATGTTAAATTTTTCTGACATGTATCCGGAGAACAAAGCTAAACAACTAAACAACAAAACGAAGAGAAATACACATATTTGCTCCTTCGTTTACTCGAAGAGAACGTCAAAGAATATCCGCCCCCTCCCCTTCCCGGACCGTGAAGAAAAGGTTTGGATATACTTACTATCGTCTAGTCTAGGCAACTAATCCATCTCACTTTCCGGTCGCGAAGATATCAACAATATTGAAACTTTATGATTTTTGTTTTAAATCTGGTAACGAGCTGTAATGGTTAAGTGGTTAAAATGCCGGACTCAACGACAGAATCCAACCAAAGGACCAGCCTAGGACAGCTACGGTGGTGCATCCTTGGGCAAGGTACTTTATTCAAATTGCCTCGGCAGTAAATAACCTAGTCATGTTGCTGTGCTATAAAGCACTAAACAAAACCAAAATCATGCAATGTTCCAATTAGCGCTGTTGCTTTACATGCAAAGTTCAGTGTTCCACAGAATTTGTCGGTTGCTATACTCTGCATTTATCCTTCTATAAAATGTAAAGGCAACACAGCCTATATTTACATCACTGTTGTAAACATTTCTGTTTTCATTCGAACATCAAACCTACATATAGTGAGTAAAGTCTATTTTGGGATTAAATTTACCCACAATCTAATCGGCTTGTAAAATGTTTCGTGAAAAATAAGTAAATTTCAGCATATAAACTGCAGAAAATATTGGGACCAGTTTCAATCGCCGAATACATTTTTTCCTCACAGTTGTCAACTAAGGCGTAACCGTGAGTTGGTTTCACGCCCGAATCCAAATGGAAGAAATGAAAAGTTTTAAGTTCAGTATACATATCTACTGTACTTAATTTATACCGAATGTATCCGAAAAGCCCTGTTCAAACTTCACAGGAAAAAGACAACTTAATGTATAGACCATGTAGACCCTGAAGCATTAGACACAGGTTAGAGTTGAACTGTCAGCCAATTTCAATGATACCTGAGAAGTCGGGTATATCTCGTTGAAGGAAATACTAAATCAAAGTCAAGCCCTAACTTTAAAAAAAAAAAAATTAAAAAAAAAATAAAAAAATACATTATATTCTCCTGATTTGTAATTCGGGCATAATAATAATAATAATAATAATAATAATAATAATATCCTATTATCCAGGGTGACATAATTACATAATAGCTAGTTTACATTATGATTCTTACGTTCAAATAAATAGACAAGAAATATGCCTGTATTTATTAAAGGTCTATACAAAATTAACATATACAACGACGCATATCTTCTGGTCATGAGTCATTTACTTTATCAAAGGTATGGAGATGATGATAAAGAAATTTACTTAATGTTTGTAGACTGTTCCAGACGGTTACGCTCATTCTGCGTACAAAATGATGGATGAAACCAAATTATGGAGATTTCCAGTGGATACCTATGTGAAAGAGGTTAAATAAAACGTTACAGCTTTAGATCGGCATGGAGACATAAAGCAACATCAGCCGGAAATAGACTGTATATATTGGCTTTGGCTGTGTTGATTTAACGCCATTTCAGCATGGCGGCCTATATTTGGTGGAGAAAGAGCCCAAGAAAACCCCGGGAAGAACCACCGATCAACGGAAGCTACTGGCAAGCTTTCTTACGTACCCACGTTGGCCGCATTGAGACTAGAACCCACTCGGAAAGAGGTGAGATGTCGGTGGTTAATAAAGGCAACTACATAATACTACTCGACCAGGGCTTTGGAATATAATGCGCGCGCATACACACAGACACACGCAAATTCAAAAGACACAAGTAACCAAATGATGCTTTACTGCAGGTGCACCTCTGCAGGTGCACCTTTACGAAAATCTGCAAAATGTTAAATGCAGCTTTAAAAAAAAAAACAACCAGTAATCTGAATGGTTAAAAAATGGTGTCTAATTTATAATATTTGTAACATTTCCAGTCGGTACCTCCACTCTGTAATTCAGCGAACGGTACTATGTCTGTAACCTAGTAAAGTACCTATATAATTTTGAATAAATTAATACAGATTACTCATCATTAGCCTTCACACCCACCCGCTTGGTTATATTATTTAGTTATTATTCATCCATTTGAGCTATCAAAGGAAGAAGTTTAGTTATACTACCCCTTTTTCCAGCATCATAACCCGTTTAATTTTGTGACATACGGCTGAATTCCTTTCCATAAGTTATTAAATACACGAAAAATGGTGTCACTATGGTTGGTGTCACCCAGTGCGGTAACTCATGGTGTCATCCCCATGGACCTCCTTCCTGCACAAAAAGTCAAAAATTGTATAGACAGTCATGTGCGGTAACTCATGCTGTCACCCCCATGAACCTCCTTCCTGCACAAAAATTCAGAAGTTTTATAGACAGTCATTTTGGTGTCACCCACTGTAATGGTGTCACCCGGTGCGGTCCGCACCCCCCTCCCCCCCCCCAGTGATGCAACTGTACACGACTTACATTCGGTTAAAACCCTGCCTCTTGGTTTCCATGTTGTGATCATGTTTTCACGTGCAGTCTCGTCTACAGTAATGTAATTCAATAGAAAAAAATACTATGTAAAGCTGTTCGACATGGTGTAGGTGTTGGGTGTGGTGTACCGATTAGCTTTCTTGTGAATATGAGAAAATGTACACATTTCTTATTCAATGAGTGATGTAAGTTTGTGTCTATAATGATGTGGTCTTCTTAAGAAGTTAGCTGTATTCGCCTTGAAAACATGTGGAAAAGTATATTTAGTCAGACAGGGGGATGCAACCATGATCGACCAGAGGGATTTCACCACACACACACTTACACACAACCTTAAACACCGCTTCATAGTATACTCAGTTCTGACATTTCCCAATACCTTAAAAATAAACAATAACAACCCCCAACCCGCAACAAAAAACACCCCCTCCCACAACACAGTACGTGCTATCCAAGCACTCTTAGATTATACTTCAATTTCTATTTCCGGTAATACTATATTTTTTGTATTATTTTCCTTTGATTTCATTGTCGGTTGCGATTCGTTCATTCTTGACTCATTTTAATTAATCTCTAGTTCTAGTAAGTTCGTTCATTTTTGCTCATTTAGTTAAATGTTTGGTAATTAGATATGTTCTACTTCAAGCACATACTTTTGAAGTCCCGAAATGCGGAGGAAATGGAAAGTAGACGATGTGAAAAGTCTGATGGAGCGCCCCAATGTCAACGCTTTGAGAGGGACTAAATAAAACATTTCATAATCATTATTAAACATCTAATAATATAACTGAGTTTATTTATCTTTATGTACATTTTAGTTTGCAATTAGCTCAATTTCGGTTTGTTCATTTTTCCTCATTACTTTTGTTTTTCGGTAATTGGGTATGTCGGTAGTTATATGGGCCACCTGGGATCTTTAGGGGGGAATTTGACATTACGCCGTAGGTATACATGTGGCAGTCACTTGAGTCCTCTAAGAGGCATTTAGCACTGAGGCGGTACAGTTACTATTATATATATCGTTACAATGTTAGCAGTTGTTGACCTAAATACTTGAGAGAATATGGTGAAATAGGATTATTACGTAGATTTACATGCTGTGGACACTTGAGCCCTCAATGGAATTTAATACTGAGGCTGTAAATATATAGCTGCCTAAGGGGAATTAATATTACGCCGTACATTTAACAGAGAGAGAGAGAGAGAGAGAGAGAGAGAGAGAGAGAGAGAGAGAGAGAGAACGCATAGCCCTCTACGAGAATTTAACATAATGAAATAGTTTACAATGGGGCTCATTTCCATATTTGCAAAATGTATGTCTAAAAACTGGAATGCTAATGTTAAAATTTTTAGATAGTATCCAACATCCACTTTTTGTTACTATCCAACACATGGGCTTTCTGATTACTATCCAAGATAAAAATTTTAAGCAATATCCAACACCTACTTTTGATTGCTACACAACTTTTTGATTACTAGCCGACACCTACTGCTTGATTACTACTCAACACACAAATTTTAATTACAATCCAACACATACTTTTTTATTACTATCCTAAACCCTGCACTGTACTGTTCAAATACATCGCATACACTATCCTACGAACAGGGTAAAAGTAGGATGTAAAAGAAGAGGGAGAAACTATGAAAAAAACATATTATCACATGAAAGCAGGGGTAGGAGTGTTTACTGACACACTACAACTACAAACAAAGAGGAGGAAGGCTTTTTTATATCGATTTTAGACGGGATTTGATCATACACACAGACATAGACATACAAAAAACATACAGTGCATGGATTGGAAATAATTTTGAGTAATATCTCTCCTTTCTAGAAATCTGGGTGGCCCTGAAATAGGCCATTGGGATTGTTTGCCGAATGAGAGTTAGCACATACCACACCGCTTCACCGTTCTTTTCCGCAAACCATGACACATTTTAATCATTCTTGTCTCTCCAGACAGGTTTGTCTCTACCATACAGTTGTATCTGTAGGCATGGTAATAGCCCATGATACCTTGACATACACCAGGAAATCTGGATTAAACAGCATGCTGGAAATGATGGTTGATGTCTCAAGTTTTACCCATTTCTTAACCTTCAACTCCTTCTCCATCATTTGCAGTCTACGATGATTTCAGAAATAAATAAAAAGAAGCGGTTCTGAGTCGTTTGTGAGGTCAGGATGAAGAACCGGTATTTGTTCAATAAGAACAGCAAAAAGAAGAAGAAAAAAGAAAGCGAGAAGAAGAAGAGAAGAGGTGACCTTTTAACAGCCAGCAGAGAAACAGAGTGACAATTAAACGGTTAGTCTGTTTCTGTTTGAAAACATTTTGCCAGAGTTGAAACATCTGAAAGAAACGAATTAGAGTTCTAGAGACCAGCCTAAGAGAAACAGGCCTCCACGATCAGAGACTTCTAAATCTTGTATGACTACATGGACATTCACCACGACTGAGACGCCAGAGCAGCAGCAGCAGTTACTATTACCACTGCCATGGCAGCAGGAGTAGGACTTGGTCGTGAAAAAGGATTAAGACAGTTACAGTTTATGATGTCAAGTCCATTCTGTACTTTTGTTACTTAGAAACTCCAAGGGTCCTTTTTAGTGTCAGCTATATCTCTTAGAAAAGAAATTCTACCCAGTGATTGCCACATCAAATGGAACTTAAAATCATTACATTATAAGATATGTGGGTGTGTGAAGATCTCGTCCAACAAACGAACGACAAGTTTTACATCATTGATGGAAAATCAACTGTTCGCATGATGCACGTTTCACCTGCAGGAGTTAGCGGACGATGCAAAATTTCATTGGAGGATAAACTTCGTAAAACCAGTAAGTGTCGCTCAGACTGACAACCATCAAGAGTAAATGTGCTTAGCCCGTGCCATCGTTGTGGCTACAACTTATGCTGAGAAATCTGACACAACGGAATTGAAAAGATCATGGAGAAACATTACAGAATCGAACAGACCCCGACAACGGAAAGAAGCTGAACTCCTTTTGTAGCAAGAAGACATTTCTGAAAGATCGTATGTGGAGTTCCTGAAATGTAGAAACTTCAAGACGTGTTGTCAATTTGCTAGACTTTGATAATATACCGTAAAGGAGTTCGCCGAGTTCTTGTATTTTGATGACCCGATTTACCTGATGGAAAACACGTTCACCATGCTCATTTCGATGCTATTACAGGATTTCTTAGATATTAATTGTCATTTGCTAGAAGTGTGACCATGTATTTACCAGTCATGAGCAACATAATCATTGTGCAGAGAAATGTCGTGGGTGTTAGCTTCCATACATTGCATTCCTGCCGAAAAAGAAAGAATTCGTTGCTCTACTTGCAAGCAAACATTCGTCAGTCCAACCTGTCTACAAACATCACAAGAAACAATTCCAACAATAGAAAAGTGCATACAGATTATTGAAAGTGTGCTCCATTTGTGGACATCTTGTTCGAACGAATAACTAAAAGTCATAGATATCTCCAGGAAAGAAAAGATTCCGTTTTTGTGACCAAATTGTTCACTATAAACATCAGTGTTAGATTCCAAGATAATACAATTATTTTGAGGAACCATTCAAAGCCGATCGGAGCAAACGAAACGAGTGAATTTTTATCTTTTCGACTTTGAATGTTCACAAGAGACTGGAATGAACATCCACAATATTGTGCAGTTTATCGTGCTTGTGGTAAATGTATGCCTTAATCTGTCACTGTCCAAGTTTAATAAGATTCCAGGAGGACCAGAAAGGATATTTCGAGGCTCTCGCACTCTTGCTGATTTTACCGAATGGATTATACACCACATCGACAACACTTCGAGCAAAGCGAAAGTCCAGCGTTACGCAAACTGTCATAAATACACTAAAGTCGTGGCTCACAATTTCTTTGATTATGACGGACATTTTCTTTAGAAATATTGTTCAGAACACCTAATTTTCAACACCGATCATGAAAGGAATCAAACTCTTTTACACGAAAGTAGGAAACATATAGTTTAATGATTCCATGAATTATTTAGCTAGCCTTGGCTTTGAGTAGAATGCCTGAAACGTTTGGAATAATAGAAATGACTAAAGGCTATTTTTTATGCTACCGAAGCTAATCAACACGTTTTGCTCGTGCATTTGCCTGGAGACGACATGCACAGAACAACTAGAAGCATTCTATACATTGTTATCAAACTCACTCAACAGACTCGTTTGACTTTTATGAAGAAATGTTGAAATATTACCTATCTGACGTAGACATTTTACAACGATGTTATGGAAAATTTCTTCAATTATGTCTAGATCACGGAAATAACAAAACCCTGAAGGAAGCTTTACATTTACCAAAGCGTGAGGATTGGTGTACTGAAAGAAGTTCATGTCCAAGAACAAACTAGTCATCCTATCTTTCTGTTAGCCGTCGATATTCCACCAAAGCTTAGCATTTTGTCCCCAATACTTGTGTGAAACTGAAGACAAGTGAATAAAACATGCCAGAAATGGTAGGGAAAAAGAAAGAAAAATTGGAGCTCTTTCGGAAAATGGTTTGGATTTAGAAAACCCACACGTCGTTTAATTATTCAAAAGAGAGCAAATGAAATACATTGCTGAGTTCCTTATGTCCTAGCGTGTGCTTATATGTTAAATTCCCCCGCCAGTCACCTTGAAATATTGACAGAACACATCCACGTGGAATACATTCGCCAATACAAAGGTCTGAACAAATGATCAGTGATAGCGTCAGTCCGACTTAAAGATTTAATCACAATAAAAAGACTCCTCATTTATTAATACTTAGAAAATTATAAGGTGGTTACGAACCCAAACCATCATACTCTGCCACACAATGCGACAATGATTGAGTTCTAAATAATAAATAAGCTCCAGAAATATACCTACTGAACTATACACATACCTCAGTAAAGGTGGTTCAAAAACCAAGACCATCAGGCCCAGCTGCACAAGGCGGCAAAGATTACCAATAAATTACAAATAAATACTAGCATGCTAGGCTCCCTACATTTAGAGACTATAAGGTTGTTAAAACCCTAGACCATCAGGCCCCTCCGCACAAGGCGGAACAAAATTATATATGGCTTAGGAACCGTTGAACTCAAATGATCACAGGAACTAAAATAATTCAAAATGAATACATATAACGTGGTTGAAATCAAAACCATTAGGTCCAGCCGCACAAGGTAGCAAATTTGGAATAACAATTAAAGCCCCAAAACCTAACGCCAAAGAAGAAATAAGCTGCAGGTGACATAAATTATTCCGTTAATTGTTGTAGCCATCTTGGAAAATTCGTTCCCTGTGGCTAGTTTGGCTACCAGTAAAGGGTACGTTATCTACCTATCTCCATTCCTGCATGAGTACTGTTTGCAAGCATGTGACGTAAAGTGTGTGTGTGTGTGTGTGTGTGTGTGTGTGTGTGTGATTTAGAATTTTTTTAAAAATAGCTTTAACAATTTTTCAGTCATATCGCTACGATGTCTGTAGTGTGACAGTTTATAGTGATGTTTAGCACTGGGACATCATGCCGCAGACATGTAGCATGATGTCCCACCCAGTCACATTATCCTGGCACCAGGCCGACCAGTCCTAACACTAACCTCTTAATGCTGAGAGCCAAGCGAGGCAACTGTTAGTACCACTTTTAAAAGTCTTTGGCATGACTCGACAGGGGTTCGAACCCGCGACCTCCCGCATCCGAGGCGGACGCTCTACCACTAGGCCACCGGAGCGGTTGATGTGACGTAAAACAATGTACACTGTGTTTAACAACTAAAGGTAAGTCAATTACTTGATTGTATATTTTTCAATATGGTGTTATGTCTGCTCATTATGCTGCATTAAATCTTGTGAGATAAGTAAATGTATAGACTGTTTTGAACGCCACACCTGTTTTACATCGATTACACGTATATGTATATACATTAATCTATCCGAGATCCTGTTCACTCACCTGAGATAATTAGAAAATGAATCGTTACTAGGCTCAATACATCGGTAGGTAGATCCATCGCTCGTCCCATGGCACAAACCTCCCGATATCCGAATGAAGAGACTGTTCTTAATTTTCACAGTCGAAACTTCTTCTCATTCTCAGCTTAGCATTGTCAGTGTTACTAGGTCACTTCCTCATTTGTTGTGAAACTCCTAAGTCGTAAGTGCTATTATGCCACAATACTCGTGTACTCGGATGGCACAGATTGAGTTTATGACGCTTGGGTATTGTTTGATGATATGTCAGTTTGGTGACAGACCGTTCTGCTTTATGGCATTTGGGCACTGTTTCATGATAGGTCAGTTGAGTAATAATCTTTCTGTCCGATGTGCTTTATATAATCAATAACGAACACCCGCATCTTGGTCTCTTCTCTATGTGGTTTATATGAGATTTTGTTCCTTGTTTTACAAGGTATGGTAGGGTATACACGACAGAAATGCGTTATGTAATCATCACAGCTTAACTTTTGAGATTAACTTTCAATCTTTTAAAAATGTATAAAATAAAAATATCTAAATATACAGATCATTATCAACCCAACCATTGTTGTCATCGTTATTGTCTTCATTATCATCACCACCATCATCTTCATCTCCTCCGACTCTTCTTCCGCATTAACGCCAACACAAACACAACTGATGCATATTACAATCGACGTCTTTGTAGGAAGAGCGTATGTATGTATGTATGTATGTACACACACACACACACACACACACACACACACACACGGCAAAGCAGTTGAGTGATAATCTTTCTGCAGAATTTTATATTTTGTATAGGGTAAGATTTTTAAAGAGAAAGATTTTTTCCTAGATTTTCTTGGTTATCTGGCTACTTTAAAAAGACCTTGTATATCTTAGGTATTGTTAAAAGTACTTTTAATTCCCATTATTTGGTCTATGATCGATGGGTGTAATTTGGGTTACATATTTATGCAACTTGACATTACTTCAGATGTGCACATACAAATAAAACTGCTAGCTCCGCTTTGTCATTTTCACTTACTGGGCTTTAAAGGTAAATTGTCAAAAAAAGAGCCGATAACTTTTTCTACGTTTTGTATGATTTTGTAAGTTATTTGTTGTACCATCAGAAGATGTCAATGTCTACTCTGTCAAAATTCGTTTTCACTCACAGTATCTTCTAAAGATATTGTGTTTTAGACTAAATCAGACTGAGGTTTCTTCAGCACATGGCAACATCCATTTTTTGTTAGCTGTGTGTTTAGATCATGTACAATTTCTACAAGTACAATATCCAAAGAAATTTTACCCCAGAGTACATGAAAGAAACATAGAGGTATGGCAACATTCTCTACATTGTGCATGTTGCAAATGCAAACAACTTTACCTTACATCTGTCAGTCTTTAAGAAGTACATAATATCTTTATAGGCGAATTAAAACCATTGTTTTATAAATTTAATTTAGTTGTCTCTTCAAATTGAAACAGAAAAACGCATATACTTTTATAGGTTTACAACTAATAGTTTACTACTAAAGTCTCAACGTAGGGTTTCAGTTAAAAACAATGACATTATTGATGTAGTATTAAGACATTCAAGTCACTGCAGAATAACATGAAACCATGGGAAGCCCCATAGACTACTGGACATATGTTGGCCTTGTTATGTGTGCACACAATGCAAGGAAGACTGCACGAGAGCGAACTCTGAGTGGACGATGGTTTATTGCGGGTGAACAACTTTTAATATCTCCCTCAAACAACAACAGTATTTTGTATATTATATATAATCAGACAAAACAGGAAACACGCGAGGAAGACTGCGTTTTTTTTTGTTCCTTGACACATGATATTATGTACGCCATTAATTGACATGTTACATTTTTAAGGTGTTTCCCTGCCTTTTTTGATTCAATATAATAAAGAATTATTGCCATGTTTGGGGGAGATATGCAGATTTGCGATAAATCATGTTCGAAAAAGGCGATAAATGAATAAAGAAACAAATAAAACAATCAAAGCAACAGCAAAGACATATGAATAAATGTTACATAAACTATGTCAATTATGAAATAAATCCACGAAAAACAGAATTCGTAAAGGCTGACGTTGTCGCATTAAAGCATATGAACTTAGTTTCTCCGGGCAACAAAATTTAGGCTTGGGCTACCCCTTTTTCTAACAACAACACCGTCAGGCATCGCTCTGGCTATGTCGATAAAACCGCTGCGGGGACCTGTTTAGAATCGTTTTAAGTGGTAAAGAAAAGCCATATCTGTTTGAATATGCATGAGAGCTGAGGTGTCATATTCTGTTTATACTTGCTTATACGCCGAGTCTAACTGCAAATTCACAGACGCAGATCTACCGTAACATTATGCGATGACAGATCTGTGTCTCTGAAGTTTGTTCGGAATAATAAGAAGAGCAAGCAACATAAACATCTGACTTTCGGCACATCATGCGACGGCAGATCAGGGGCTATGTTGCTTGCAGTTGGACTGGACTCTTGCATATTCAGTCCAATAGAACTCTTTTATATGACAAACAGCGGCGTCAAATCTGTACCTTGTTGTTTTAGATATAACAGAACTGATGAATGGGACAAATGATATTTTCAAATTTATTAAAATTTTATGCTAAAAATAGAAATATATTCGTTTAAATCAAGCAATCCACTTTGTCGTCTGCATTTGTGAACACGCTCATGTATATCCTGAAAGGTCCCTCTCACTTTTATCGACATAAGTTTCGTGCTATATGTCAAACAGATTGATGGAAGCGATAATGATAGCTGTCAGGAAATGAAGATGGATGGTTAACCATGGTTGTGGTATTTGATTCTCAACAACTTGGGCAATGACCGTAAAAAAAGGAATATGCTTAAAACGGAAGACATGTTTTTGAAATTTCGTACATATATATGTCCGTTTAAACCAGACAATCCCCTGCATCATCTGCATTTGTGATCCCTCTCACGAATAACTTAAAATGACCCTCACCTCTTTATGGACATAGCCTCGCGCTATATATCAAACAGATTGATGGAAGCGATAACAACAGCTACCAGGAAATCAAGATGGATATCCAGGTTAACCATGGTTGCCGTATTGGATTCCCAAACGCTTGGAGGATGACCTAAAAGAAAATACATAGACTTTAAAACGGATGACAGATTTTGTCGAAATTTCGCACAGAAATAGCAAAATGAAAAAGAATCAGTAAATAAGAATTCATGCCCAAAACGAGCCAAATTATGAATGATTAATTCCATGAGAGGGGAAAGTATGTTAATATCTATTCAAAATCTGCGCCTAAAGATTTTCAAACCAGTCTATCACAAAGTTTACCTACATCGAGCCTTACTATTTCTATCGGTAGCGTTCCACTAAATGCCAATAAACCAAGGTAGGTACTTCAGATTGGATCGATATATCACGAACACCCAATATTTTAAAAGCTGTTTACTTAGTTTACGACATTATTTATTGCTTGTTCAGTAAGCTGTCAGTCATATCCTTGCAACACCCAATAATTAGACGGGGTTCTTTAACATGTCTCCTCGAGAAATCCCTGATCGACAAACTCATCCAGATTTCATAAGGACTTTAACGATTCTCACATGCACAGCGTTATATATGTAGTTTGACATAAATGTTGTGCAGAGACGTCTTAAACAGATTAAGAGATCTCAAATAGCTACTCTTACTTTTTTCACCAAATTTTGTCATTCAAAGCATTCCCAGCGGTATAAATTGCTAAGAAAATTTAAGTTGGGTTGGATCAGTGAATGGCGCGCACTGAATAAATTTATGACAGCAGCTGATACCAAATGACTTTAGCTTGCCAGACATCTTGATCTTTATGAAGCGCAATCATCTTTAGCAAACAAGGAGACACAGAATATTTTGATTCAGTATTTAGTGGGAAAGAAATATTTTGAATGATAGTAATGTGGATTTGATTCTTAAAGAATTACAATAAAAAAAGCTGATCGAACTGCAATTGATAAAGCTACTGCTTCAGAAGGAAATAATGGGGATTCAAATTTAGAAATAGGAAAACGAAAAGCAAATGCAAAGAGAGAGAGAGAGAGAGAGAGAGAGAGAGAGAGAGAGAGAGGATACAAATGATGCACAAAGAGGGGGGAATGGAGAGGCAGAGAGGTTACAAAGAAAGAGAAATGAAATGGAGCGAGGAAAGGGAAATGCATTATAGGTTTAAAAAATTTGAACTGGCAGACGGAGCACGACACCACTCATTTATACACAAATATAGGTTTTGATGTTACCAGAAATATTAGGTTAGTGCCCCCTTTTCGAGAAAAAGAATTAGATCAATACTTTTCTCACTCTGAGAAAACTGCTGAAAACTTGAGCTGGTTAAGAGAGCATTGGACTTTATTATTAAAATGTATACTTATTGACTAAACAAAAGCTCGTGAAATCACCACAAAGTCAGTACAACAGAACGCTGATTATTATGTTTAAGGAAGGGTTGAACTGATACCCGAGGCATATAGACAAAAGTCAAGGAATCGTAAAAAAGAAAGTGGACAAAAACATGCCGAATTTTGTAAGGAAAAAACCCCAACTATTTGATAGATGTTTCTCAGACAAGAAGGTTGATAAATATTACAATAAACTCAGACAGGTCTTATTAATTGAAGAGTTCAAGAACTGCATCCATAGGACTGATGTCAAAACATGTCTTGATGAGCAAATGGTAGAAAGTTTGGAAAATGCTGCTCGAATAGCTGACGATTAATCCTTGACTCTCAAACTTTCATTTGCAAGGAGGTCTTCCTCTCAAACATTTTTATTTGGTAAAAGTCGTTTCAGTTCATACGAGTACTTCCAGATCTCAACGTGACACAACTTTTAGAACTCAAAACTGTGATGCATACATCGATGATGTCATTATCTACGATGATACCTGGAATGATCACTTGGAAACCAATGGAAAAATCTTTGATCGACGAAGTGATGTAAATCTGACAGTTAATATAGGTAAAAGTGAGTTTTGCCGTGCTTGTATGACACTTTTGGGACATATTGTTGGACAAGGTCAAACTAAACCTGTAGAAGTTAAGGTCAAGGTCTTCTCTGAAATCCTAGTAAAAAGTAACTGATGCCATTTTTGGGTATGGCTGGATATTATTGAAAATTACGTTGGAATTTTGCTATTATTGCCGAGCCTCTGACATATTTCTTGTGTAAGAAATAAAAGTGTCAGGAATCTTTTGAAGGCCATGCTTAAAGGTCCATGTTCTTTTATCTCCAAATTTCAGCCAATTATTTAAAATGTATATTGATGCAAGTGATAAATGGGTTGGTGGAGCATTGATTCAAGAAGACAAAAATGGTATTTATCATCCACTGTGCTATTTTTCTAAAAACTAAACATGCACCAGATAAATTATTCCACAATCGAGAAAGAATGTTTGGCTTTGCAATATTTTGAAGGATATATTAGTTCAGCTCCTTCTCCGGTTATTGTATTTAGTGATTACAACCCTAATACTTTCATTAACAAAATTAAAAACATAACTTAAAGATTGTTGGGATCGAGTCTGATGCTGCATGAATACAATATTGACAGTAGACACATCAAAGGAAAATATGATGTGATTGCATATGACCTCTCACGCGAATAGAAGTACTATATTCCATTATTTTGTGTATATTTGTGTCATTCATAAAACATCTCCTTATGTAATTTTAATTGCTGTTTTATCATATGTATATTTTACCAATGTAAATGAAAGCTTGAATCTATAAATCTTTCTTTTTCTTTATGAATATTTATTTTATATTGTGTGCTTGATTTTTGCCTACCTTACTTTTAACATGTTTGCGATTTTGAAGCTCGTGAATGTTTTGTTTTGTCTGTATGACTTTTGTCATGACTTTAAATAGCAAACAATATGTTTACTAGAATTGTGTTCAAGAGTTAGTGCAATTTTCCATGGAAATTTTGGTTTTCCAGAGCTATCTATTGTCTCGTAGATGAAGTGGGTATTTGTTTATCTAGAAGTTTGGTAAACAATTATTCATTCCTGTTTGATATCAATCGTGGGGAATCTATACTCAGAGTTTATCATATCGTTCAGATATATTTTGAGAGGAGTTAATTATTCAAATTATTCAGTGAAATTACAAAGTGCACATTGACATTTGGACAAACATATTACTTTGGGATAATTATGAATACATTCAAGACTATTGGCACATCAGGATGTTCACGACTGTTGGTACATTATGACATTTAAGACTGTTAGTACACCAGGACATTCAAAATTATTGAAATTCATTAAAGAAAATTCTATACTTTGTGACTTGTGATAACACATTTAGGATTGTTTGATATTCAACTCACAATACTGTAAGCGTCTCTTAAGTGTTCACTTTTTAACTTAAAGAAATAAATTATTTGTTGATTTTACTAGATTCGTCTGTTACAAATCTTTGTTACAGAGTTTAAGATCTTGAATCGTAACAATATATATATATATATATATATATATATATATATATATATATATATATATATATATATATATATATATATATATATATATATATATATATATATGTGTGTGTGTGTGTGTGTGTGTGTGTGTGTGTGTGTGTGTGTGTGTGTGTGTTCTTACGCATGTAGAAGAGGGGTGCGAGTTATTGTAAAAAAGAAAGTGAATGAAAACACAGGGTTCTGTATTCCTAACGTGTTTGATGAGATTGTAAAATTAAATGTGCATGCACCATCCTACTCTTTACGACATCGATAGAATCGAAAGAAAGACAGAGAGTGAAAAGACAGAATTCGCTAGGTCGGTCGTGCAAATGTTACAAAGTCAAAGTATATGGGTACGTAATTAAAGCAAAGACAAACGTTGTGTTTGATGCTGGCCACTTTCGTGACTTTGTATTGAAACAAATGAAATGTATTGAACCAAAAATTTGCTATGTATATACAGGATAACATAACTATTTAGACAAAGTCTAAAGAGTAAACATGCAAACAAATTGAACAATGACACATACGGTAAAATACAGAAATATTTTGAGGCTGCAACCGCCATAAACAGAAATACAGCAAATAGAGCCTGCTGCATTTCTGGCAGCCACAAAAGAGGGTGGGGCAAGGACAAAAATGCCCAGCATCAAAGAAAAGAAAAATAAATGGTGATAAATACTAAACCGATCAATATTGTATTGCCGGGGAAATAGAGCACTCTCGTATGCCCCGGTAATTACGATGTATCCAGCCTGTATGAAGGATTGGGAAGAAACCTTAAAACGGATCCGCGGACTTCATGAATGCGCTGTTGGTCTTCCGGAGCTGTTAGAGTACCCTCATACGCTCCTGGCGGTCAAAACGGCAGGCAGATACAGATTAGTCCAGGTCGAGTGTATGCAATCCTAACAAGCACAGTTGATGACCAGGGATCTAGGTCTGTGAAACCCACGAGACCTGAAAGAGACAGTAACACACATAGCAGAATGGCGATCTTAGAAAAAGTGACTAAAGTGTTACAAAGCCGAGACCCTTTTGCCTAACCTTATGTATTTCTTAAATGCATCTGATCTCCAGCGGCCTAATTCCCGTATTTGGTTGTCGCTGAAATCTTGTCTAGCCGCCTCAGTGGCGGCTCCAATTCTGAAACTATGGGACTTAAAATGGTAAGTGTTAAAGCCACAAAAGCAAAGTGCTCTTTTAAGTTCCGTATTAAATTCTACTCTAGAAACTGGTTGCCCATTTCGGTTCATAAATAGTGGTCCCGGAGTATTACTCCTGATGGTCAGGTATGCTTGTCACTTTTGTTTCTGCAGTTGGTTATGTGCACAAACTCAACGGCTTCGCAGACCCATCGTCATCTTTTCTTATTCAAAAATTGATCCAAACCAGTCACAAAAGTAAATCTCATGATGTTCGTTTGCCAATTGACAAAGTTGTACTGGATAAGCTTACAGCATCGATGATGCATACCGTCTCAAACCATTTTATGCGTACCATGTATTCGGCCATGTTTACATTGGCTTTCCATGCCTTTCTCAGAATAGGAGAGATTACAGTGCAAGCGACTGCACATCAGAATGATAATTTGATAAATTATTTGTTGATTTTACTAGACTCGTCTGTTATAAATCTCTGTTACAGAGTTTAAGATCTTGAGTCGTAACAATATATATATACAGAATACAGATAATACTTTGCTTCTAAATTTGATTATTTTTAACTCCCAAGCCTCTTGACACGACCGTGTTGTAAAAAACACGATTTTCAGCAATCTTTAAAAAGCAACTAAAAAACCTCAAAAGAACACCGCTTAAAGATATGTCTTACCGACATACGTGGCATGTACGAACGGCCTCCTTAGATCTCTTGCTAAACTATCCTTGGGGTTGTTTATGCAGCAAATTGTTACAGAGAGAATTAAAAGGAAAACAGGCCAGGTAAAAGTACCCCCACCCCCACCCCCACCCCATTTCAAGTATTACTTAATTGATTACAATAGCTAGGCTGTTGTATTAAGTCCTTTGAAGACTGCTATGGTGGAGTCCATTGTGCTAGTTTGCATTTATAAGGTTTACAAAATGGAACAGCTCGATTTCTTTGAAGGTTTAGGTAAATCAAGGAGATGCTTGAGGGAAGAAAAGTTATTGCACACCATTGCCTTGTGTGAGAACGTTTGAGAAACCTGTATTAAAGATTACTGGCAGGTTTATGAACAGCGGAAACGTTTCTTTCAAGTTGGATTTTTCTCCATATTAAATTTAAATCACATGTTATGTATATTTAATTTGTATCGTTGGATTTTCTTAATGACCGTATGTTATGAATATCTATATTTTGTGCTTGACCTTGTCCAAAATCAAGTTCATAGCGTACCTGACCACGGACATTTATTTTGTAAACAACATACCACATAACTAATATTTTTCTATGAGTGTAGATTAAATATTCAGATCATTATTAACTAAAAATCTTTACTTGAATTTGAGTTAGAAAGGTAGTCATGATTCTGACATCAGAATCTTCTAGAACTGAAATTTGCTAAGTATTTTCCGAAAATGGTAATTGTGACTTAGGTCAAGTAGAGGGGTATATAATCTTGTTTATCTAAAAATTACTCATTTTTGCCTTAACATCTGAAGCAGAATCAGTCTTATTGGGTTTTTTTTTTCTTCAGTTTTCCATTTGGGTGGATTTATTTATTCAAATTATAATTCACTGGAATTACAAAGTGCTGAATAATATTCCTGGACTGGAACATTAATTTTGAATATAGTGAATTCAGACAAAGGATATTTTGGATTACAGTATTGTGATACATCAAAAGAATCAGCATATCATCACACTCCAGGCCATTGACACATTAGCGCGAGAATACAGGCACATCAACACATTCAATATTGGGACTTAGTTGAAATACAACTGGAATTCAGCTGGAACTTTATACATTTGGACTTTAGATAGTAAGTTTAGGACTATTTGGGATTGTATTCACAATAATGTAAGTTCTTTTTAAATTTTCACTTTATGTTCTTGGGAAATAAATTACTTGTTGAATTTTACAAAACTTGTTGGTTTTCACTCTTTATTTTACTTAATTTAAGACGACAGAATCGTAACACAATAATTTCATTTGTGGGAATAGTATTCAGGTGTGATTTATTTTTGAAGTTGATTCAGGAACCAATAATCTATCAGCAAAGCAAGCAATGCCCAGCAAGAATAAATTACAGAATTCCTGGATGACAGAGGTTTCCTTTTTGAAGCACAGCGGCAAAGGGGAGCATTTAATTCTTTGTAAATACTGCAAACTACATAACTCATTCTGGGATGTATGATGTCCGTCGAAATTGAAGTACCACACGAATGTAACATATTGGACACCCTGGACTGAACATTCAGATTAGTTCTCTTCATTAATATTTGTTTTCTTAATCTATTCAAATTCCAACTATTAATTGACACGTGGTTTTCAGGATGATTTTATCTACGAAATATATTGACTGAAAGACCCAAAGGTG
>JAECUM010009286.1:0-57258 GCA_016617855.1 Megalonaias nervosa | reverse complement strand
ACAGACACAGGGAATCCTACGTATTTCTATTACAGTGGGTGTGTAATAAGCATATACTGTTTTGACCCTAGGGTTTTACACTACATAAAATTAAGGAATGATAACCAAAAGGCTTAGTATAATTAAAAAATATAACTTATTTCCCTAAAATACCATACAAAAGAATTAAAAATAAGTATGGTGAATGAATTCCTAAAATCCCAGAAGTTCTATCAATCCCAGAAGTTCTATCAATTCCAGAAGTTCTATCAATTCCAGAAGTTCTATCAATTCCAGAAGTTCTATCAATTCCAAAAGTTCTATCAATTCCAGAAGTTCTATCAATTCCAGAAGTTCTATCAATTCCAGAAGTTCTATCAATTCCAATAGTCCTGAGTAATATGAATAAGATTCACTTCATGTCACTACTGGCAACAGTACAGACAAATTAATCAGTGATATAATCCCAAAATATCTTTAAATGAATAATGGTAATTCCAATACAGCTGTTAATCCAAATCTCTTTGAATGTTTCACAGTAATTCTGTACAACTGTTATATTATTATTTATCCAAATAGTTTTTAAATGAATGTTAGAACACTGCACTTCCAACGAATGATTATATTAAATAAATGAATCAATCCTCTCATATAATTCTTACAAGACCAATAGTACTACTAAGAATATATATTTCTGCATATATAATTCACTTGTACCGGTATAGATAGAAGATCTCAAATGGGTAACGATTTAATACTGAATTGATGAAACGAGTTGAATAATGTCCAACTTTTGTGAGCCTTGGCAAGCAAATGCTGGACATTATTTAACAAGTTTCATAAATTTAATATTAAATCATTACCCATTTGAGATTCTTTTTACCACATAGTTTTATTTCAGTAGAATTTATTTAGATAGAAAGAAGAACGAATAATTTTGTTATTCTGACAGATGCTGTACCTTTCATTTGTTGTGCATAAAAAATAGTCCCAAACAAAGTTGAAATAGTAAAAGTATATTATACATATTTTCTAACTATAAAGCAAAGAATAAGCGTCCATCCAAATAAACAGAACATTTTACAAAAGACAAAACATTTGTCAACACAAGATGTCCAAATCATGTGAAGTCACATCGTTTGATACAGTGCACAGGACTGGTTTGAGTTGGCCTACATCACAACTAAACATTACATTGTTGCGAAATTTTTGTGAAAAGAAGATTACTGGATGCAGAAATATACATATTTACTGTAATGTATTTGTGACTAGATATTTTCAGTATTTGATTTGGAACATTAGACTGTACAAAAGACGTAAACAAATCTCTTTTTGAGTCAGACTTGCATCACACATTTACTGCGTAAATATGCTGTGGTTGGATAACGTTCTGTCAGTTCGGGAGACTGGTTTATGTCTACATTCTTCTGTGAACACAGGTGAGTTTATTTACTTCAGTAAGTTCACATTTAAACCATGCTTGTATATAGGGCAGATTCCATGCTACAGATATACCGTCCATCCATCCCCACCCCCACCCTCGTTATCATCCAAGCAATACCTGTAGTTTTAATTGTTGTTATTGTTCTTGTCTTGGGGGTTTTGCCATTTTTCATGTTATAATATGTTATACATGACATAACAAACTTCTGTGTGGGTAAATTGGCAATATTGAAACAGATGAGACCATTTTTCCCCAATTCCCTTTTCCGAGTCAAATCAATAAATGGCAGAAAAATGTTCAATGAAAACAAAAAATTCCAGAAGGCAGGGTTATAAAAGTTTTCTCTCGATCACAGCCAGTCAGTTAAGAGAATACTACACAATAATTTTATGGGCTTATTTGGACCAATCAGAATCACATAAAGTGATATGTTCAAAAATATTAAACTGCACACACTACAGGCAAAGTGTACAAACTATGTGATAAAAAGATAACATGCAATAGCAAAAATTGCTGGTTTTTGAATGAATCATTCTTTGTATTTCAAAATACTCAATCAATAAACAAATCAGATGATTCAATTCTGGCTTATCACAAATTAGGTCAGGCCTTTTCCAGAACTCATGTCCTTGACAGATTACATGATGTGTACTTGCACTTACAGTTTGACTCAACCTTGGAACTTGTAAATGAATTGATTTACTCATCTGATACATGACTCATCTTAAAGCACATAGAATTTTAGTATTAAAAATGTCATTAACTAAATGACCCTTATAAAAACTATTATTATAAAAATAATACACATAATATAGATACACTTATATATGATTAATGTCTCCAGTAACCTGATGGCAATGCTATGATCAGTGTATCCACTAAATCTGATGGCAATGCTATAATCAGTGTATCCACTAAACCTGATGGCAATGCTATGATCAGTGTATCCACTAAACCTGATGGCAATGCTATGATCAGTGTATCCACTAAATCTGATGGCAATGCTATGATCAGTGTATCCACTAAACCTGATGGCAATGCTATGATCAGTGTATCCACAAAATCTGATGGCAATGCTATGATCAGTGTATCCACTAAACCTGATGGCAATGCTATGATCAGTGTATCCACTAAACCTGATGGCAATGCAATGATCAGTGTATTCACTAAACCTGATGGCAATGCTATGATCAGTGTATCCACTAAATCTGATGGCAATGCTATGATCAGTGTATCCACTAAACCTGATGGCAATGCAATGATCAGTGTATCCACTAAACCTGATGGCTATGCTATGATCGATTATCCACTAAACCTGATGGCAATGATATGATCAGTGTATCACCAAACCTGATGGCAATGCTATGATCAGCGTATCCACTAAACCTGATGGCAATGCTATAATCAGTGTATCCTCTAAACCTGAGGGATGGGGATATAGAAATAATCCTATCATGGTGTCAGTGTAGTGAAAGGAATTTCAACCAATCTGTACCTACTTAAACCAGTGGTGTAGATGACATTGGATGAAGGTCCACCACAGATAAATCTGTTGTTTGGAAAACAGGGCTGGTTACAGTCTGTTGCTGGGCCATAACGTCCATAGGAATTGCCACAGAAACACTTGTATTGAGCCTGAAATTGCACAATATTTTAAAAAATATTACACCTAAAAATGCTAATTACAATTTTAAAACGTTATGACTGCAGTTTGCTCTAAATAATCTAGTTCAAACTATGGCCCTAAAAATATATAATAACCCCACCCTGACTGTTGGATAAACTGTGTAATAACCCTACCCTGACTGCTGGATAAACAGTATAATAACCCCACCCTGACTGTTGGATAAACTGTGTAATAACCCTACCCTGACTGCTGGATAAACAGTATAATAACCCTACCCTGACTGTTGGATAAACAGTATAATAACCCTACCCTGACTGTTGGATAAACAGTATAATAACATTGAAGAAAACAAGAGACCCTAGTGACCCTCAGATCACTTATATGATTGACATCTGCCTAACAGCCAAATTCTTGAGCCATGAAATCTGGGTCTGTATGATGCTTTATGTTGAAATTTTTCAGTGCTGTTGACTCCATATGTTATGAAAAGAAATTTTTCAAGGTTTCTGTAGCTTTTATATTTTCATCCATATTTGATTGCACATCAGCATCATCTGTCCAATACTGAGAGGCCCCAATGCCATGATATGTCCAATACTGAGAGGCCCCAATGCCATGATATGTCCAATATTGAGAGGCGACAATGCCATGATATGTCCAATATTGACAGGCCCCAATGCCATGATATGTCCAATATTGAGAGGCCCCAATGCCATGATATGTCCAATACTGAGAGGACCCAATGCCATGATATGTTGTATCAAAGTGTGTCAAACTTTGTTCACATTCTTTTTTAAAAAAATAAAGATGTACAAATATTTGTAATGGCAGGTAGACTTAATGATAAAATGACATCTTTTAAAAAAAATCTGAAAGATGTTCAAGCTAGGGGGTTTTCTGTCATATTTGGTCCTTGATTTTTCTATTTTTAGTAGCAGCAGTCATATCTGCACAGATATGAAAGGTACTCATGCCCAGTTTCTGTCTGTAAAAATTTGGTCAAATTCATTCAGTGGTTTTGGAAAAGAAGTCATTCAAAGGTTTCTCTTTTTAGAGTAACAAAGGTTATATCTGATTGCAGATTGCCATCATTTGTATAGATTTAAAAGGTCTTCATGACAGGATCTTTACTGTCACATTTTATTAAATTATGTTCAACCACTTTTAAAAAGATGTCATTGAAAAAAAATTATGTTTGGTAAAGGCAGCTGTATTGGACTGCAAATCAATATCATTTGGACAAACATAAAAGGTCGTTTCATGCAAGGATGCTTTCTGTGAAGAGTGGCCCAATTTTAAAGCATCTTTTGTATTATTTCATCATCATTCAAACAATAAAACTTTCTGTCAAATTTGATCAGATTAATTAAAGTGGTTGTTGAAGGTTCTTCTGCTTTTAGTAACAGTAATGAATGATGAATCATAATCATTTCTATAAACTTGAAAGGTCTTCATTCAAGGATGCTTTCTATTAAATTTGGTCAAAATTTTATTTAATCATTTGGAAAACATTTGAAGCTGTTTAAAGCTTCTTTCTATTTTTAGTTATGGTGACCATAATGCATCAACTTCTTTTGAAAAATTTCAAATGTTTCATATGAGGATGAATTCAGTCAAATTTTATCAAATTCTATTCTGAATTTTTTGAGACATCATTTAAAGATTTTTCTATCTTTAGCAATGGAAGTCATATATATTGCAAAATGGCATCACATATCTGAAAGCCCTTCACACCAATAAACTTCATGTTTGATAGCAATTCAACATCTTTTTTATATAATTCTGAAGTTCTTCATGCCAGGAAGCTTTCAATCCAATTACATAAAATTCTGTTCAGCAGTTAGAGAAGAAGTCATCTAAAGGCTGCATCTATTTTTAATAACAGCAGTAATATTTTCATTTGAACAACTGAAAAGGCATTTATACCAGGGTACATGTTTTCAAGTTTGGTAGAAACTGGTAAGGAGGTTTGTGAGATGTAGAAAATAGCAAATGTTGACAGACAATAGATAGTTGTTTCTATTTTTGGTAATGGTGGCCATATTTGATGACAGACTGGTCTCATTTGTAACAGCCTGAAACTTCTTCATGCCAGGATGCTTTCTTTTAAATGTTACAAATCTATTCAGCAGTTTTGGAGAAGAAGCCATGAAAGGTTTTCTTATTTTTAGTAGCAACATTCCTATCTGATTGTGGATCAGCCTCATTTGTATACATCTGAAACAAATGTGCCAAGTTTGCTTAAAAACTGGCTCAGCGGTTTTCTTAGAAAAAGTTGAAAATAGCAATTGCTGAAGAATACTGGCTGGTCATTGGACAACACAAAATGGACAGTCAGCCACATCTATAATCTCAATGGACCTTCTTGCCTGGTGAGCTAAAACTTAAATTCACAATGTTCTAATGCTTTTCAAACTCATTTACAATGATACTGACATGCAAATTTCTTAAGCTTTCATTCAATTTATGACAATATGGTGCACATTATGTTAATGAAAGATGATGATGATGATGATGATGATGATGAAAATCATGGAAGTTATCCCCATTCGAAGATCTGAATTTAATAATAGCAAAAAATGAAAATGTCTGCAGGTGTTATGATGCCAATATAAAGGGTCTTCATTGTATATGCCAATATAAAAGGTATTCAGTGTAGATGCCAATACAGAGGGACTACAGTGTAGATGCCAATATAGAGGGACTGCAGGGTAGATGCCAATATACAGGGACTGCAGGGTAGATGCCAATATACAGGGACTGCAGTGTAAATGCCAATATAGAGGGACTTCTGTGTAGATGCCAATATAGAGGTTCTTCTCTGTTGATGCCAATAAAGAGGGACTGCATTGTAGATGCCAATATAAAGGGTCTTCTGTGTAGATGCTAATATAGAGGGACTGCAGTGTAGATGCCAGTGTAGAGGGACTGCAGTGTAGATGCCAACACAGACAGTCTTCTTCTGTGTATATGCCAATATAGAGGGACTGCAGTGTAGATACAAATATAGAGAGGCTGTAGTGTAGATGCCAATATAGATGGTCTTCCATGTAGATGCAAATATAGAGGGTCTTCTATGTAGATGCCAATATAGAGGGTCTTCTGTGTAGATACCAATAAAGAGGGACTGCAGTGTTGATGTCAATATAGAGGGTCTTCTGTGTAGATGCCAATATAGAGGGACTGCATTGTAGATGCCAACACAGAGGGTCTTCTGTGTAGATGCCAATATAGAGGGACTGTAGTGATGATGCCAATATAGAAGGTCTTCTGTGTAGATGCTAATATAGAGGAAATGCAGTGTAGATGCCAATATAAAGGGTCTTCTGAGTAGACGCCAATATAGAGGGTCTTCTGTGTAGATGTCAATATAGAGGGACTGCAGTGTAGATGCCAAATTACAGGGACTGTAGTGCAGATGCCAGTACAGAGGGTCTTCATGGTAGATGCCAGTACAGAATTGTCATCTGTGTAGATGCCATTAAAGAGGGACTGCAGAGTAGATGCCAATATAGAGGGACTTCTGTGTAAATACCAATATTGCAGGACTGCAATGTAGATGCCAATATAGAGGGACTCTAGTGTAGATGCCAATATACAGGGACTGCAGTGTAGATACCAATATAGAGGGTCTTCTGTGTAGATGCCAATACAGAGGGACTGCAGTGTGGATGCCAATATAGAGGGTCTTCTTTGTAGATGCCAATATAAAGTGACTACAGTGTAGATGCCAATACAGAGGGTCTTTTGTGTACATGCCAATAAACAAAGGACTGCTAATAGATGCCAATATAGATGGACTGCAGTGTAGATGCCAATATAGAGGGTCTTCTGCATATATGCCAATAAAGAGGGTCTTTTGTGTAGATGCCAATTTAGAGGGTCTTCTGTGTAGATGCCAATATAGAGGAACTGCAGTGCATATGCAAATACAGAGGGTCTTCTGTGTAGATCCCAATATAGAGGGACTGCAGTGTAGTTGCCAATATAGAAGGTCTTCTGTGTAGATGCTAATATAGAGGTCTTCTGTGTAGATGCCAATATAGAGGGACTGCAGGGTAGATGCCAATACAGAGGGTCTTCTGTGTAGATGCCAATATAGAGGGACTTCTGTGTTGATGCCAGTATAGATGGACTGTAGTGCAAATGCCAATATAGAGGGTCTTCTGTGTAGATGCTAATATAGGGGAACTGCAGTGTAGATGCCAATAAACAGGGTCTTCTGTGTAGATGCCAATATAGAGGGTATTCTGTGTTGATGCCAATATAGAGGGTCTTCTGTGTATATGCCAATATAGAGGGACTGCAGTGTAGATGCCAAATTACAGGGACTGTAGTACAGATGTCATTATAGAGGATCTCCTGTGTAGATGCCAGTGTAGAATGTCTTCTGTGTATATGCCATTAAAGAGGGACTGCAGAGTAGATGCCAATATAGAGGGACTTCTGTGTAAATACCAATATTGCAGGACTGCAATGTAGATGCCAATATAGAGGGACTGTAGTATAGATACCAATACAGAGGACCTTCTTTGTTGATGCCAATATAGAGGGTCCTCTGTGTTGATGCCAATAAAGAGGGACTGCAGTGTGGATGCCAATACAGAGGATCTTCTGTGTAGATGCCATTAAAGAGGGACTGCAGAGTAGGTGCCAATATAAAGGGTCTTCTTTGTAGATGCCAATATAGAGGGTCCTCTATGTAGATGCCAATAAAGAGGGACTGCAGTGTGGATGCCAATTGTTAAGTATCTAGGCTAGAACAAAAGTAACAAAGAAAAGAGTGAAGCCAACAAGCTTTCTAAAAGTTAACAAAATAATTTATTTCCCTAGAAAGCAAGGTAAAAATATGAAAAAGGACTTACAGTTTGTGAATCTAATCCAAAATTAATCCTAGAATTAATAATATAAGTCCTATCACTAAAAAAATTCTAAATGAAACAAAGTTCGAATCCCGATGAGTTCCAAGATTGAAGGCGATGACGTCTTCTATATCCTGTTTAGTGTTGCCGTGTCAACAGTTCCTTGTTGAATCACTAAAATTTATATTCCGGCTTTAGAATTCCAAATAATTTCCAATAAATGTCTTTGTCCAAGAATTTTGATGAGCACTAGATATTTCCAGGAAAAATAAATTATTTTAAATAAAAATTTCAACTCAACTGGACACAACACAAAATACCTTTGAGCTCCGAAGGTATGATTTACGACCGACTAGAAAAACACTATGATGCGTCACTTTAACTCCACTTACAATGCAGAACAGACCATGTGATAGGGTCACGTGATCACTTACTTTCCAGAGTCATAGTAACATCATATGTCAATTATCACATCCGCCATGGATGAATTTGATTCTACTGAAAAAGTTGTTTACATAGAACTGACACACAAGCCAAGTATGACCTTGATTACAACCAATGATTTTCACTCTAGGAAAGAAATAAAAAAAAAGTTGTTTACCAGTTCTGAATCAAGGTCAGGAACTAGGTCAGCTAAAAATACAATGTAGCAATACTGGTTATTTACCAGGGCCAAACAGAACTGAACTGAATTTTCTGGAAAAATATCAAATCCAGTGAATAAAGTTATCATTACAATAACATGTAATGAAATAAAAATAAAATAAAAAAGAAATATAAAACTAACACACAAGTAATTAAATTACATATACGTAATACAATATAGAGGGTACTCTGTGTAGATGCCAATATAGAGGGACTTCAGTGTAGATGCCAATACAGAGGGTCTACTGTGTGCATGTCAATAAAGAGGAACTACATTGTAGATGCCAATACAAAGGGCCTTTTGTGCACATGCCAATAAAGAGGGACTGCTAATAGATGCCAATATAGAGGGACTGCAGTGCAGATGCCAATATAGAGGGACTTCTGTGTATATGACAATAAAGAGGGTATTGTGTTTAGATGCCAATATAGAGGGTCTTCTGTGTAGATGCCAATTAAGAGGGACTGCGTTTAGATGCCAATACAGAGGGGCTGCAGTGCAGTTGCAAATATAGAGGGTCTTCTGTGCAGATGCCAATATAGAGGGACTGCAGTGTATATGCCAGTACAGAAGGTCTTCTGTGTAATGCCAATATAGAGGTCTTCTGTGTAGATGCCAAATATAGAGGGACTGCAGTGTAGATGCCAATAAAGAGGGTCTTCTGTGTAGATGCCAATATAGAGGGTCTTCTGTGTTGACGCCAATATAGAGGGACTGTAGTGTAGATGCCAATATAGAGGGACTTCTGTGTAAAAACCAATATTGCAGGACTGCAATGCAGATGCCAATATAGAGGGTCTTCTTTGTAGATGCCAATACAGAGGGTCCTCTATGTTGATGCCAATAAAGAGGGACTGCATTGTGGATGCCAATATAGAGGGTCTTCTGTGTAGATGTCAATAAAGAGGGACTACAGTGTAGATACCAATACAGAGGGTCTTTTGTGTACATGCCAATAAAGAGGGACTGCTAATAGATGCCAATATAGAGGGACTGCAGTGCAGATGCCAATATATAGAGTCTTCTGTGTATGTGCCAATAAAGAGGGTCTTGTGTGTAGATGCCAATATAGAGGGTCTTCTGTGTAGATGCCAATTAAGAGGGACTGCAGTGTAGATGCCAGTAAAGAGGGACTGCAGTGCAGATGCAAATATACAGGGTCTTCTGTGTAGATGCCAATATAGAGGGACTACAGTGTAGATGCCAATATAGAGGATCTTCTGTGTAGATGCTATTATAGAGGGACTGCAGTGTAGATGCCAATACAGAGGGTATTCTGTGTAGATGCCAATATAGAGGGAATGCATTGTTGATGCCAATATAGAGGGACTGCAGTGTAGATGCCAATACAGAGGGTCTTCTGTGTAGATGCCAATATAGAGGGACTGCAGTGTAGATGCCAATACAGAGGGTATTCTGTGTAGATGCCAATATAGAGGGTCTTCTGTTTAGATGCTAATATAGCAGGTCTGGAGTGTAGATGCCATTATAGACGGTCTTCTGTGTAGATGCCAATATCAAGGGACTGCAGTGTAGATGCCAATATAGAGGGTCTTCTGTGTAGATGCCAATACAGACAGTCTTCTGTGTAGATGCCAATATAAATGGTCTGCATTGCAGATGCAAATAATCAATCATTGCATGCTGTTTATGTATGGCATGATTCTAAATAAAAACAATGAAATACATGAATTTGTTTTAAGTCTGTCAACAAGGAAAATACTGCAGAAAATCCAAAAATGATACGCCTTGTGCAGCAACCAGATATGTGCTGTAAATGGTGCAGAAATTGTGATATATGGTGCAAACAATGGAAGATCTGAAACCTGTAAAATGATTCAGTCCAAGATCATGTGACTGCAAATATAAAATACCTGCACTCCAGCATAGTAGTATCCCTTGTTAAAGCAGTGGTTAATACACATTGGTGGCCACATTCCAACACTGGGGTCTGTAAAAGGCTCATAAGGGAGATCTGGATCATGTGGATCATCTGCGAAACAATCAAGTCTAGTCCCAGAATCAGCCCCTGAAAATCAAGTACAGATTTGTTGTCTTTCTTTTATGTAAGCATGTCACCGAATGGAATTCATAATGATTCATTGAAAGTAAGAAGAAAATTCATCAAGGGGTTTAAGCAATATATACAAAAATGAATTTGTTTTTTAACCAAAACTGTAACTCAAATCTCCTATGACTGTGACCTTGACCCCAAGGTCATACAGGCAGACAAGTGCGTTGTAAGAATGAACTGTCGTACCTTCATAATGATCCCATGTATGATGAATATATCTGGGGAGTTTTAAAAATATTAGCAAAAATGTTTTATTTGTATTTTTGTAAAATTAATGTTCCTTGTTTCATCCGATCATCAAGTAAATTCTATTAAAATCATGTACACTTTGTACCATGGAGTAATTCTATTAAAATCATGTATACTTTATACCATGAAGTAATTCTATTAAAATTATATACACTTTGTATCATGGAGTAATCCTATTAAAATCAGATGCACTTTGCATCATAAGGTAATCCTATTAAAATCAGATACACATTTTGTATCATGAAGTAATCCTATTTAAAATCAGATACACTTTGTATCATGAAGTAATCCTATTTAAAATCAGATACACTTTGTATCATGAAGTAATTCAATTAAAATCAAATACACTTTGTATCATGAGGTAATCCTATTTAAAATCAAATACAATTTGTATCATGAAGCAATTCAATTAAAATCAGACACATTTTGTACCCTGGAGTAACCCTATTAAAATCAATTCTTACAGTGATCCTATTTGAATGGCCATTATAAAATCTAGAACTTCATATTAAGGATCATATTTGGGTGATATTTCAGAGAACTACTATAAACAGGCTATTGATGAAAGGAAGAGTACCAAGCCATTGTGGAAGCATCTAAAACAGCTGTACCCACCCAGGAACAGTTGTATTCCCCCTAGACTTAAGCAAAATGACATAGCAACATCTGTACAAGACATTGTGGAAATGTTCAATAATTTCTTCACAAGCATCTCCAATAAATATATTCAGAACCTGACTAACATCATAATTAAGCCTGATGCTCTTCTATCATTTATAAGAGCAAAAATTTCTGATGGTAATTATTTTTCAATAGCTAATGTTAGTGAAGCTGATGTTTTTGATATGCTTGTTAAGTTGAGTATTAATAAATCCTCTGGTCTGGATGGTATTGGTTCATGAATTCTTAAAATTGCTGCAGCAGTAATAACAAAGTCATTAGTGCATATCATAAACTTAAGTATAATGAGTGGTAATTTTCCAGAAACATTGAAATGTGCAAAGGTTACACCTATCTTTAAGAAAGGAGAAAAGGAGGATCCAGGGAATTACAGACCAATATCAATTCTACCTGTATTGTCACAATTATTTGAAAAGCAAGTAGCCATTCAGGTCTATACATTTTTTTAAACTCACTCTCTATTTTATAAAGCACAATCAGGATTTAGAAAGTACCACTTGTGCCAAACAGAACTTACCAGATTAATTGATCTTTGGCTGAAGGAAATAGATAATGGACATATGACTTGGATTGTTTACCTTGACTTCAAGAAAGCCTTTGATCTTGTTGATCATGAAATTCTGCTGCAAAAGTTGAACTGTTACAGGTTCAACAATCCTTCTTTAAACTGGTTTAGATCATACCTAAAGCAAAGGTCTCATCAAGTAAGCATTGGCAATATTAGCTCTCAACTTCGCACTATTTATTCAGGGGTCACTCAAGGTTCAGTTTTAGGCCCTCTCATCTTCTTTATCTATATCAGTGATCTACCATTAAATAATAAATCCACAAATACAGATTTGTTTGCAGATGATGCAACCTTGTATACATCTAGCTCTGATACTGAAGTTATCCAAAATAGATTAAACTCAGACCTTATTAGAGTTCAAAACTGGGCACAACAAAATAGGATGGTAGTTAATGAAGGTAAAACAAAAATATATTGCCAAAGTCTGGCTGATTGAATTAAAACAAGGGAATGACAAAGTCTGGCTTACTGAATTAAAACAAGGGAATGACAAAGTCTGGCTTATTGAATTAAAACAAGAGAATGACAAAGTCTGGCTTATTGAACTAAAATAAGTGAATGACAAAGTCTGGCTTATTGAATTAAAATAAGTGAACAACAAAGTCTGGCTGATTGAATTAAAATAAGTGAATGACCCTTTACCTAATGTGATTTTGGATGCCTCTATCACATTCTAATGATTGCACCTTGTGACGCATCAGTCTGATTTACTTACAAGTTCATTTGGATGCCTCTATGACATTCTAATGGTAGCACCTTGTGACACATCAGTCTGATTCACTTACAAGTACATTTGGATGCCTCTATCACATTCTAATGATAGTGCCTTGTGACACTTTGGTCTGATTCACTTACAAGTACATTTGGATGCCTCTATCACATTCTAATGGTAGCGCCTTGTGACCCGTCAGTCTGATTCACTTACAAGTACATTTGGATGCTTATAGTAAACAGCCATTCTGAGCTGGTTTTCAAAGCACCCCTTCACGGAAAATCCCTTATTACAAACTATGATCTTTGAGGAATGAAGTCACATGATGTGGTTTCTATTTGAGGAATGATGTCACATGATGTGGTTTCTATTTGTGATAGTCTTAATCTGCTATTTAAAGTAACTGGATTGGATTCTGCACCATCCAAAATGGAGGCCATAAACATCATTAGCACTTTCTTGACTTTGGATGATTAGAATTATGACTATAAAGGCTTAGATCCATACTCCGATATCCATGCAGGCATAAATGACATTGACAAAGGGGTAGATACTCTGATATCCATGCAGGCATAAATGACATTGACAAAGGGGTAGATACTCTGATATCCATGCAGGCATAAATGACATTGACAAAGGGGTAGATACTCTGATATCCATGCAGGCATAAATGACATTGACAAAGGGGTAGATACTCTGATATCCATGCAGGCATAAATGACATTGACAAAGGGGTAGATACTCTGATATCCATGCAGGCATAAATGACATTGACAAGGGGGTAGATACTCTAAGGCCTCTTTTTGTCCCAAAAATTCACAAATTTTCAAAACCGTTGTTGATCTAATAATAGCATGGCAATAAATGTATCAACATTTGACAAACTTAAAATTGCAATTGATTTTTAAAAATTATTTGATATGATGCCATAGGCACATGCTTATGACATCATATTTGACATTAAAATGGCCATTTTGTGCTAAAAATGGAGCTATTTTTAAAAAATTAAGGTGGTCCACGTGCGGCAACCAAATTCATATTTTTACCAAATATAGAAGTATGTATGAATATCCTCTTACTTGGATATCATTTTGGTTGCTGCATTTGGACAATGTGAAAAACGATCAAATTTGAAAACATCAGTGTTCATTGTTACTTTACATAATTACAATGGTCAAGTATTAACTGCATCTAAACTGATGTTTTTGCTATAATGGATGCATCCAATAATTTTGACATAGAGCTAAATGACTATATGTTCACTGTAATATTATTACAATATGTATGGTATAGTGAAAGCATGAAATAAACATTTAATTTTGTTCCTATGTTTGTCAAATCCTGCAAACTTTTCCATATTTTTCTGCATCTTTAAAAGACCTCACAAAGTACCAGTGCAATTGAGAGAATGTTTTATTTTTTTAAAAGAAAACACTTTTAAAACAAAAATCTAACACATATGCAAAATTGAAATGTATTCTCATTTCTGCTCCTGAGGTTACACAAGCTACTAAGAGTGCTCGCACAAGCTTGCGCATTAAGCTTGCAAAATCTAAAATACTTGATGTAAGCTTGTGCGAGCTTGCAATAATCAGTTGTGAAAGTTGAAAGTTGGCAGCTCTGCATGAGATCAGTACTTCCTGAAATGTTGAAGAATACATGTTGTGACTAGATCATGCTCAGTATAAGAAACTACACTGTCAAATTAAAAGATGTTACTGGTAATCTAGTTTTTATTTATAGAATCTGATAATGCACTTGAGTTAAATAATATACATTTTCAGTGTTGCAAAAATGCTAAGAACTTGCATCACTTGTAATTAGCTGATACATAAATAAAATATATCATTCCTACATTTCTCTATGTTTAAATTAAATATGAACATTATTAATATATTTAAAAATTAACTGAATTATTTCTTGACCAAGGCAAAATATGAAATGTTACTTTTTCTACAAATGTCTTTTTTCCAATTTTCAAATTTTTACAAATATTATACATGTTTGAGAAACAATTGAGTTTTTTGGCACAAAGGAAATTCTTTAAGTGATTGTACACTCAATTAGCTATGAAGTCATTTTGTCATGGAATGGAAGAATGGATAAAGAATTCCATTTAGTAAAACACTGTAAAATAGATAGTAATTGCTGACTGCAAAGTTATTTTCATTGACTATCTTTATACAGCAAAGATATTGATGTCAGGTACTTGTAAATGCTATTTACCAACAATGTATGCACCATCAAATATAGTCTCTGTAAATCTTGTAATATTAACTTCTGGCATTAAGTTTTTGAAAGAATTGTCATATATTTGTTTCAATGATAATCTGCTGCCAGGAGAAAAAAAATAATTGTGAGTTATTTATATACTAAAATAAAAATTTAAAAATATATACAATTTTCGTTTTCTTTGAGAGAGAGAGGTGCATCCCATTCTGCCAACATTCTATAAAGAACTGAGCTTTGTGAAGTTTGCTTGTTTAAAAAGAAATCAAATAAAAGCATGCAAGATGAAATGTGGTTTTCAGTGACAGAGACTTAATTCTTTATCGGGCATTAAAAGTGGTTACTTCCCCCTTTTTACAGTCAGACTGGTTTACGAACTCTAAATATACACACAACATATTTGAGTCACAAGAACATAAAACAACCATTGTAAACTCGCGTTCAAAATTTGGCACAATTTTCAAGGTTGAACCATCACAATTTATCTTGTTAATTCGGGAAATTTGATTGCCCACAGAACCAATATATGTGCAGTAACTGATCCTATAACCCAAGAGATAATCTGAAATCTTTGTTATCATGTTGGTGAGTAAACTCAAGAGTGTGTTGCATTTTGCCAGTTTTCAGGACTGTAGATTGGCGGTAGCATACTGTTTCACTTTTGCAATTTAAATATGTCAAAAAATGGCTTTGTAATGTTGCTTCACCCAATGATTGAGATGACAACTCTTGCAGATCATTATTATTTATTGCTGCACTTGCCAAACTGCAGTAATCAATGCAATGCTATCAGTTATCGACAGTAGGGTCATGAGATTATAAAATTACACACATGTTTGTTAATATCATTTCTGTGATTCTTAGGGTCTTTTTTTCCTCTTGCATATCAAATTCAATAATTGTTCAGAGGTTGTTACATTTAATTCTTTTTATTCTCAAAGAAGATGGCAGTTATTTTATTTCAAAATGTCTTAAGGTACCTAATCAGTTTCATCAGATTTTTTGTGTTTAAAACTCTGAAAGACCATTTGTTTAACATGTGTCATAGCTCTTTCAAAATGGATAGTAAAACTAAAATTTAGGAGCTCATTAAAGGATGATCTTGAATAACACTTACTAATATTTCTTGGACTTGATAAGTGATTTTGGAATGTTGAACTAAAAATGAAATGCTTTTGCCAAAGAGGTAAATACTCGGTTTATTTTCCTGGTTACATAGTACATGTTGCTGTAATCCATTTCAGTGGATGATACCTGAATCACACCAGAAACAGAGGAGGATGCAGAATTTTATTTTGAGGATTTTGTTTAGAAGAGGTGGTTCAGAGTAATTCAAATGGCAAACATTCTTGTTTTCACCTAATAGTTTATCATTTTGACAGATGAGAGAGGGAACCTAACCATTTGACACCATCCTCCCCCAAATGGATTTCTACATGGAAGTAAATTAGTAGAACATTTCCAAAGCCATACAGAACAAAAGTATATAGAGTTTCCTCACACAGATCCCATTCATATGCTCTTATTTTTATCCAATTAAATATTATTAAATGATTTGATGACTTCATTCTTTTCTTTCACTGTGACAGTAAGATCTCATGCTAATTAATGTTCACCATATACTAACAGTTTCATTTTAATATTTGATATTACATACTTTTCACATATCAAGAGCTAGAAAAATGGAGGTATGTGACCATGTATAGAATAATTTAATCGATGCCATATCAGTTCTTCTGATGCAGCTAGTTAGGTCAGATCTGTTTGCAAGCTTGCACAAGCTTTAATTGGTAAGCTTGCGCAAGCTTGCAATTGGTAAGCTTGCACAAGCTCATAATTGGAAAAGCTTGCACAAGCTCGTAATTGGTAAGCTTGCACAAGCTCGTAATTGGTAAGCTTGCACAAGCTCGTAATTGGTAAGCTTGCACAAGCTCGTAATTGGTAAGCTTGCACAAGCTCATCATTGGTAAGCTTGCACAAGCTCATAATTGGTAAGCTTGCATGGTTTCAAATCTAAGCTTGTGCAAGGTTATATTGCAAGCTTGCTGCAATCTTAAAAATAAACTTGCACTTTTGGTTTAGGGTGATGTCAGTGATAACAGTGATGGGTAGGTAAAACATTGCGCACTGGAACAAACACATTTATCTTAATCTGTTTTACAGTAATTATTTTTTCATACCATCCATTCCAGAAAGCCAGTTTATATATAACAAGAAACTAGTGCCACTTCACTGATTGTGCTGACAAGAAATGGATCATAACTAATATCGTCAGCTGGTGATATGTATATTAAACAAGTGCCTCACATGCTGTATAGTTTACAGCTACTGTACTCTCTCTCCCTCAAAATTGATAGAAATAATAAATTTTATGATCAATCATTGTCATAAGGAATATTTTTGTCCAAATTATTAATAATATAAACTAATCTTTTCCCCCAAATTATGCATAAACAAAACAGCTTTCATTGCTGACATTTTGAACATTTTTAGTTCATCTCCATACACAGTATTAACATTCGGACATTTGTATCGTACAAAGTATATTCACTCCATTTTTGTGAAAAATCATCACCAAGTACAAAAATTGCCTTTTCTGGGGTGATTCTGGCAAGAGTATGACAGAAAGTTAGTGTTAAACATATTCATGCACTATGCATTTAATTAAAAATGAAAATAGGTGTCAGAGATAATCAACCAAACCTAATAAAAATATATGCATAATTTATATACTGTTTCAAAACAGAAAGAAAGTTTTTCTATAAGTTTTATCATTGACTGTTATGTATACTGCATTCAAATGCATTATTAGGATAAATATTTTTCCGCATTATGTGTGAAAAAGCTTTCTAAGCTACACATTTATTAAAATCTATGACTTTGGCACATGTATATTGACAGCCTGTGCAGAAACAGACACTGTGAAGTAAAGAGATGTTAAATCTAGGGGTTTAACCTTAAGTAACAGGACAAGGCAACCTAACAAGCATTAAAGTTTCCAAAAATACAAATTTATTTAAAGAAAATATATAATCAAACAAAGTGAAAGAATTAAAAATAACTTACAGTGTATGGATTTATAGAATGTAATCCTATAATCCTAAAGTGTTCTTTCAAGTTCTCGCTAATCCGGAAACTGTCTCTAAGGTAATCCAAACAGAGTTGGTTTAGTGCTTATGTACTATCATGATAACACAACTGAATTCAACAGAATTATTAATCCAAATGTTCTTGCTTCAATGTAATCTCATGAAGGTAGACTATCACTAGAAAGTTTCACAATAATCTGATGGAAATTAGTTAGATATCCTTGTACATTGATCACATAATCCCACAGTACTGTTTCAATCACTGATTATTCACTCTGCTACATCTGATGATCTTTAACCCAAAATCAAAAGGATATGACAAGTATGTCATAGAATGAATTGTCTTAGCCTCATAATGCTTCAAATCTGTATATGAACAAACTCCATCAAGGAGTTTAGCAAATATAATCAAATGAAGAAAAAAAATGTAACTCAAACCCTAATACAAATATCTTAATGTATTAATGAACATAAGATACTTATGCTCTGAGTAAGGGAAAATTCTAATAATCATGAATTATTCTGAGCAAGGAAGCAACCTTTTTAGTTCTAATACAAATGTTCTGTGACTGTGGTCTTGACATTAATTTGGAATTATAGTGAATTCAGAAAAGGACATTTTGGATTATATTATTTTGATAAATCAAAAGAATGTTAACACATCATCACAGTCCAGGCCACTGGCACATTAACACTTTCAAGACTACAGGCACATCAACACATTCAATACTGGAATTTAATTGGAATACCTCTTGAATTCAATTGGAACTTCATACATTTGGGCTTGTCATAGAACTTTTAGGACTTTCTGGGATTTAATTCACTATATTGTAAGTTCTTTTTAAATTTTTCACTTTGTATTCTAGGGAAATAAATTATTTGTTGAATTTTACAAAACTTGTTGGTTTTCGCTCTTTTCTGTTACTAAGTATAAGATCATTGAGTCATAACAAACTAATATATCTGTAAATGAAAAATAAAAAGTTTATTACCTGGACAACCATAGAGTTCCCATCTCAGTGCTATTTTGGTTTGATATCCTTGTGGCCACAGCCGAACATAGCGAGCAATAAATGGGATCAGAAGGAAATTTTTACGCACTGTATTCCTATCCCAATTGGCCAGGAACATCTAAAAAGCACAGTGATTTCAAATTTCAAAATAAAAACAAACCTGGGTTGTTTTCAATGATGGGAAGTTTTTACACAGTGGAAAAAGTAAAGGCTACTGTGGCATTACTGGATGGTCTATAGCCTTTAGAAACTTTAATCACAGTAAAAAGTAGAATACAGATCAAAACAGCAATATCTAACACTGTATGACTAAATAGTTGTTGATTTTACACCACATTAACTTGAAACTTTTAATTTTGCACCTAAAAAACAACATTTTTGCAGTCATTATTGATTAGTATACATTCATTTCTGTGTCATCAAAGTAGTTACATAAAATATACTATGTGCCTGGGTTGATCACTCCAAACTATTCAAACCCATATCAGATTATCCACTGCTTTACAGTGAGTACAGTGTAATTTATTCTCAGCCACAGCATCATTTCATGGAACATATGGGTTTTGACCTGTTGTCTAAAGGAAGAAGTAAGCAATCCATCCATCTATCAAGGGTACATGCTTACCCTTGGAGATCTGTCCAGCTCCAAGTAGGGGTACCATGTCTTCCCATCATTGGAGTAGCTCAGCTGATAACTCTTGACCCAGCTTTCACTGTCAAATGCTCCTTGAGTGGCCACTGCTGTCACCTGAATCATGTAACCCAGGTCAGCCTGAAATGTACATGCAAGTTGTACTCTTACCTAAATTCTAGAACAAATATACACATCATTTTATTTTCACTATCAATACCACAAAGCTGTCCAATCACAATATTTAATATATTGTGCAAAATAAATTTGTATCCATCCCTCAATTAAAAAAAACAGTATATTCCCAACCTCTCACTATAAAACCCTTCAGTATATCCCCATCATGCACTATAAAACCCTTCAGTATATCCCCAGCTCCTCACTATAAAACCATTCAGCATATCCCCATCCCTCACTATAAAACCCTTCAATATATCCCCATCCCTCACTATAAAACCCTTCAGTATATCTCCATCCCACACTATAAAACCCTTCAATATATCCCCATCCCACACTATAAAACCCTTCAGTACATCCCCATCATGCACTATAAAACCCTTCAGTATATCCCCATCCCTCACTATAAAACCCTTCAGCATATCCCCATCCCACACTATAAAACCCTTCAGCATATCCCCATCCCTCACTATAAAACCATTCAGCATATCCCCATCCCACCCTATAAAACCCTTCAGTATATCCCCATACCACACTATAAAACCATTCAACATATCCTCATCCCTCACTATAAAACCCTTCAGTATATCCCCATCCTCTCATCATAGAACCCTTCAGTATATCCCCAGCTCCTCACTATAAAACCATTCATACCCCCATCCCACACTATGAAACCCTTCAGTATATCCCAGCCCCTCATTATAAACCCTTCAGCATTTCCCCAGCCCCTCACTATAAAACCCTTTAATATATCCCCATCCCCTTATCATAAAACCCCTCAGTATACCCCCAGATCCTCACTACAAAACCATCCAGCATATCCCATCCCACACTATAAAACCCTTCAGTATATCCCCATACCACACTATAAAACCCTTCAGTATATCCCCATCCCACACTATAAAACCCTTCAGTATATCCCCAGCTCTTCACTATAAAACCATTCAGCATATCCCCATCCCTCACTATAAAACCCTTCAGTATATCCCCATCCCCTCATCATAAAACCCTTCAGTATATCCCCAGATCCTCACTACAAAACCATTCAGCATATCCTATCCCACACTATAAAACCCTTTAGTATATCCCCATACCACACTATAAAACCCTTATTATATCCTCAGCCTCTCACCATAAAATCCTTCAGTATATCCCCAGCTCCTCCTGTAATGTTTGTATGGTTATAAATCCTATTAAATTAGTTAAATTTTAATTATTATTTAATTTGATTCATTTAATTTTAAGTCTTAACTAATGAAAGTAATGTAAATTATGATTCAACATTATTATTACCCTATTTTTGTGTTTTCATGCCTTATCATGACACAGCTTTGATGGACATACTGCAATGTTTGTTGCTTTGCATATAATGGGGTCATTTTCATGTCTTTGTTTATTGGAACATACCACAATGTTGGTTGCCTTGCGTATAATGGGGTCATTTTCAAGTCTTTGTGTATTGGAATATGCTGCAATATTGGTTGCCTTGCAAATAATGGGGTCATTTTCATGTCTTTGTTTATTGGAACATACCTAACTGTTGGTTGCTTTGCATATAACAGGGTCATTTTCATGTCTGTTTGTTGGAACATACCGTAATGTTGGTTGCCTTGCATATAATGGGGTCATTTTCATGTCTCTGTTTATTGGAACATGCTACAATGTTGGTTGCCTTGCATATAATGGGATCATTTTCATGTCTCTGTTTATTGGAACATACCGCAATGTTGGTTGCCTTGTGTATAATGGGGTCATTTTCACATCTTTTTTTATTGGAGCATACCTTAAATTAAGTGGCTTTACTTATAATGGGGTCACTTTCCGACATCATTTGTTAGAACATACCTCAGTGTAAGGTTCCCTCATTTTAAAAAGGCCAGTATCATGTCTTCATTTGTTGGAACATACTTCAGTGTAAAGTGGCCACACTTATAATGGAGTCACTATCATGACTTCATTAAAAGTGGTATATATAAGGATGAAGCATGATATCTGATCAATTTCATGAAATGCTAAAAGATTATAAAAGAATTCATCACATGGTTCCAGTTGCAAATGTATTCTACCTGTATATACTGAAAATGATCATTGTACTTGGGAGCCCATGCACCAGCATAGATTCCTTCTGAGGGTTGGTTGAGTCGACTGCGAAATGGCCCATGTTCATTGTCCATGGATGAGGAAGCATTCAGCTTATCGTCTGTCACTCTGTGATCCCCATTTAACAATGGAATGCCTTTACAACCTGTATTGGGCAGGAATACGTCATCAGCTTTTGAAAAATTCAACTGATTCAATACAACTGACATGGATTGAAGTGATATCTATTATCAATGCCCGGTCATTGATACGGCTCTAAATGCTGCTATGAAAGATATTGAATACTTAATATGTTATTTATGAAATATTGTCCCTGGCACCCACTGAAGGCAGTTTATAAAAAATATATGCCATGTACTAAAATTACTAAAAAAAGTTCATATAAAAATGTTTCAAAATTCCAAACTGCATCAATAGGTGACTACTCAATAATGAAAGTGCCTTCTCTGGGCAGAAGTAAGTTTTACTGTATCAGCTTCTGGTTGAATATCTATCCCCATGTAAGTAAGAGAGAAAGGACCCTATCATCATCGGCTGAATATCTATCCCCATGTAAGTAAAAGAGAAAGGACCCTATTGTCATTGGTTGAATATCTATCCCCATGTAAGTAAGAGAGAAAGGACCCTATTGTCGTTGGTACATAAAATAATAGCTGAATGAGTATTTAAAAACTCATCATATCTGAAGACTGAAGATCACCATTTGTCTTATCAAATACCAAAAAAAAAGTGTATGCTGGTGAGTGAATTTTTTCAGTACAATTAAATTACTGTGATCACGTCCATTGTTTGCAACAGAAAGCTTGTGTGGCCAATTTAAAGTTCTCAGATTTCCACAACAGAGAATTTGTGTGGCCAATTTAAAGTTCTCAGATTTCCACAACAGAGAAATTGTGTGGTCAATTTAAAGTTCTCAGATTTCCACAACAGAGAATTTGTGTGGTCAATTTAAAGTTCTCAGATTTCCACAACAGAGAATTTGTGTGGTCAATTTAAAGTTCTCAGATTTCCACAACAGAGAATTTGTGTGGCCAATTTAAAGCTCTCAATTTTCCACAACAGAGAATTTGTGTGGTCAATTTAAAGTTCTCAGACTTCCACAACAGATAATTTGTGTGGTCAATTTAAAGCTCTCAGATTTCCACAACAGAGAATTTGTGTGGCCAATTTAAAGTTCTCAGATTTCCACAGCAGAAAATTTGTGTGGTCAATTTAAAGTTCTCAGATTTCCACAACAGAGAATTTGTGTGGCCAATTTAAAGTTCTCAGATTTAAACAACAGAGAATTTGTGTGGTCAATTTAAAGTTCTCAGATTTCCACAACAGAGAATTTGTGTGGTCAATTTACAGCTGGTCCTTATCTTTATCATAACTGTTGTTGTGATTATTAAAATGTTATGCCCATTTTTATTCTGTTTTTATTCCATATGAGAGAGAAGAAATCATGTTTGTATTTAAGCACTACAACACAATGAGGTAAGAAGTGGCATCACATTGATGATGTAATAAGGCTATGATCACATCATTTCAAGCTGTGTTTATTTGACAAAGCAGGCATCTCTAATGTAGAACTGAATTACGTAGGAAGTCTTATAATGTACTCTTCAATATTTTTTAAAGTCTTACCTTCACAAGGCAATCAATGGAAATCTCAACAAAAATAGGATCTAATTTTTCTTCTTACTTGTGAATAATTTAATTAACCTGTTGATTTAGAAGAAATCAATTAAAGGTGCCAGTAATTTTATTACAATAATAAAGATAATAATGGACCATTTCAGTTCTACCTGTTAATGTTGTTATGAAAGAAATTATTGGATACATTATGATTATCCTGGCAACATTAGTAGTGCTGATATAGTTATTATCTGCACCTAATTTATTATCAAAGGTATGCAGAATACAAAACTAACAAGGTCCTATTTTTAATTCCCCACTATATAAACCATACCATTAGGGCAGACCAAGATGTCCAGTCTGAGAGCTATGTTGCTGTTCCAGGACATGGGAAGAATGCGGATGAATCGGGCCTGGAAATGAGACTTGAAGTAGTTGGTCACTGGTGATGTGTTGTCAGAATTTCCAGATAGGACCTGTCACAACAAGGAATTTCTACAGTAAATATGCAGTGTATAATGCTGGACATGTTTCTGGTGCTGCTATTGTCAGCCTAAAGCATTACTGTGATATAATTACTCTTTTTACAATATTGTTGAAGTAGAATCACAATGTTTATATCATGTTTTCATGTGCCTGACAAAGTGCCAAGGCCTGGACAGTTCAAAGTAATTATGGTAAACAGGCTACTCTGTATCAGTGCTATGTATTGCTGTGAAATGGAAACAAGTTTAAAATACTAAACACAAGGAGGGTTTCTCAAATCTATAAAATATTACTGGCCTATATGTTTTGACAGCATCATCATCACAACAAATCCAATAATGATATATCATTATGGCAATATATGATAGCAGCATCACTATGACAATGTATGATAATATATGATAACATCACTATGACAATATATGATATATCATGATGGCATTATATGATACATCACTGCAGCAATATATGATACTTCATTATGGCACTATATGATAACATAACTATGTCTATATGTGAGAACATCAATATGGCAATATATGATATCACTATATGCTTCTGAATAAAACAACCTGTGTTAAATACATCATTATTAAGATTAAACAGTGGACACTAATAATCTGTATTTATGAAGGATGATTTTATTCTTTAAATGGGCAATACAGAAAAATGGGTCAAATGACCGACTTAAGATTATGAACATAGTGCTCTTCAAACTTTAGCTCTCATATTTTAAGACATACGTTATTCCCAATATAATCAAATTTAGACCAATTACAGTCAATATAATTGAATCCAGACTAATTACAGTCAATGTAATCAAATTCAGATTAATTCCAGTCAATATAATCTAATTTAGACTAATTACAGTCATGTAATCAAATTCAGACTAATTACAGTCAATGTAATCAAATTCACACTAATTACAGTGACTGTAATCAAATTCAGACTAATTAGAGTCAATGTAATCAACTTTAGACCAATTACAGTCAATACAATCAGATTCAAACTAACTAGTCAATACAATCCAATTCAGACTAATTATAGTCAATGTAATCAAATTCAGACTAACTACAGTCAATGTAATCAAATTCATGCTAATTACAGTCAATGTAATCAAATTCAGACTAATTACAGTGACTTTAATCAAATTTATACTAATTACAGTCAATGTAATCAAATTCAGGCTAATTACAGTCAATGTAATCAAATTCAGACTAATTACAGTCAATGGAATCAAATTCAGACTAATTACAGTCAATGTAATCAAATTCAGGCTAATTACAGTCAATGTAATCAAATTCAGACTAATTACAGTCAATGTAATAAAATTCAAACTAATTACAGTCCAAAACTTAAGTAATACCAAGCAACACCACTAAGCATTGCATAAAAATGTCTTCCTTGTGATAAACTTTGTATCTTTCAATTCAGAGAGAGACACTCCCAGCTGTACATTTTCCGAGGTTATACTTGGAATTTTTACCTAAAACCTTGGACATCCGAGGGTTTTCCATGGTTTTCCTAGGAAAACCTAGGAAACCTCAGACAATGCTGATATTTTGTCCAAGGTTTTATAAGCAAACCTCAGACATTATCTTGTACATTAAAAAAACCTAGGAAATACCTTGGACATGAGAACTTTATTTTTGGCTCGGAAAAACCTCGGAAATAAGAACTTAGTCATTTTTTAGCTTGGACATAGCTCAGAAATGTAGACTTAGGAAATGGGCTCGGTCTGTTTTAACTGTGCACTTAGAGATTTCTCTATATTTATTCAGAGTGTATTTTTACAGTTTATTAAAATGAATAATGTTTGTCATTACCAAAACAACAAGTCTAGAATTTGAATTAAAAAACTGACTTAACTAATGTTGATTAATTGATATGGGTTTTACAGTGTACCATCTCAATTCAGGTATCATGATGCCAAGCAGGATCACAGAGTTTGGTTTCACATCCTTAATTTACATGGAGATAAAAATATAAGATAAAGAACCAAAACTTACATACATGCTGGAATCCCCCAGTTAGAAAAATTCTTAGTATTCATACACTTTTAATCACTTCATACAATCATGTTAGTGTAACACAGTGGTCCAAATTCTAATGCCCTGTAACCACACAGGACAACTGTAACCACAGGACAACTGTAACCACACAGGACAATTGTTAAAATATATTTTCTAACAATTGAATATAAAGTAAAGTCTTCAATGGGTCACATGACATTTTTCTTAAAATTTGTGTTTGTGTGTTAGTTACAGGAATGATAATTTAAAATACCAGTTTAGAAGGATAATAAACTATTACATTATTAGTGTAAAAATGTTTTCTGAAAAATTGTATGACACTGTTTCTTTGTCACATTAGTTATGAGAATAATAATTATAAATACACAAATGAGTCTGAAAAAATTGCATGGATGATTGGCATGGCACTATTTTTAATTATCATTTTTAATATGATAGCTGATAATAGCACAGTTACATGGAAGTTTTATCCCTTTCAAAACGATTTGGGAAGAATGCACCAAACACTTGATTCTGTTTTCTGACAACGAAAAGGGTTGTACTCTGCTTGTATAACACTGATTCCATCTCTGAAACACATATAATCCATTTGGGGATTTTAAAAATATTAAACTTACAAAGAAAGTTGGCTTTTGATGTTTAAATAACATGAAGAATGACCTCAAAAATTATTCATGACATAAATTTGAACAATGTTTTCACTTTGACTTTAAACTGGTGTAAAATCTTTTTTATTTGCGATTAGTTCATATACAATTCAAGTATTCATGAAATCTAGACAAACAAGGTACTGTCAAATACATTTTCCAAGTAAAAAGGCAACATTTGTAATCCTCATTTAAGCTTTGCAAAGCCACTTCTATCCTTCAGTGATCAAGTAAAAATGTATGTCAATAGTTAAATTGTAGCTAAATTGTGATTGGTAAAGGATCAAGTAAAACACACAAGCTTGTGTTAGTGTACTTGTAGCTGATAAAGATTTTAATTTATACACCTAAATTCTAACACCTGAAGACGAACTCTTCCTCTATACTTCCTTTGGACACAAATAGTTTCCCAACTGCAAATACATGGCAAGTTTATCCATGGAGGAAGTATCTCTGAACTTCAATAGCTTCTTCTCCAAATTATTTCATTTCTTCAAATGTGGTTGTAAATGAATTCTGCTTCTTGACCTTACTGGTCTTAAAAAACACTGATAATGTCAGTGCTTTGTTAAAGCCTCCATGTATATATGTTTATGAGACCACCCCACCCCATGTGTATTTCCTATTGCATTGGTCTTAAAATAAGGGTATTTATATATATATATATAGATATAGATATAGATATAGATATAGATGGATAGATAGATAGATAAATATAATGTACTAAGCACTTCAAGTTCTGAATTTTTATTTTTATTTTTAATATTTTCATTTTTTAATTTTTAACCCAAGGAAAAAGTGCTAGGGTCAGCCACTTAAACGGGGAGGGTTGGCAGACCGGGAAGTTTTTTGTGTGCCTGATATGGCACTTCCGATCCGCAGACGATCAGAATCTGGGAGATAAATTTATCTTATTGAACAAAATTTAGATAACTGAAGGACCCTACATATTGCTCATAGCAGGTGTTTATCTACTTAATGCTTTCAAATTTAAAAAATACTTAAGTTGTGGAAAGTTCTGGGAAATATTTCTTTCGCATTCTTCCACTGGTTGCAGAGCATGGAATTATCCAATCACAGCAGCTGATTCATCAATCAATCTTGTCCATGCCATAATAATAAATCAAAAGTGGTCCATTGAAAGCAAACTGGTCTATGAAAACTTGCGTTATAAAGGAGTGAATTCATCAATCACCATAAACTTGTTTGCATTATGTGTATGATAATCCTGTTACCGGAAATGTTCGTAACCTCCTAAATGTTCAGCCAAGAAAGGCAATCGAAGATTACAAAGTCGGAGAATTGGTGTCCGCAAGGTTGCCGAGTTTTGGGATTACAGAAGGAATTATTGGAAGGATTAGAGGCAAATTCATTTCTTTTTTATTATATTACATTAAATTTGAAAAAGATAACATTTATTGGCTCTTGTTTCATAGGCCAGCTGTACAATGCATCAGATTTTCAGTCGATTGCATCTTTTTTCGGTAGGAATGGGTTGTTAGGCAAGCTATAAATACTGTATGATGTCATTTACCCACTAGGCAGTGCGCTGTCAGCCATATTGTTTTCGGACAAACATGTAGGACTACAGCATTCAGTAAAATTATTGTTGTTTTCATCTTTATCTCATTGATAGCTTGTGTGTGTTGTCGAAGAGGGATTTTTTTTAAAAAATAATTGTCGTGAAACAATGTTACGGAAATCGGACTGAGTGTTCCTGCTTCTATGCATTATTTAATCCTTATAGATAATAATAATAATAATAATAATAATGAAAATAATCTCTTATTGTTGTTGTTTTTCTAATTTTATCTTTGTATGTTGTTCTTCTTTGTAATTGTTGTAATTTGTAATTCTTTGTTGTAATTCTTTGGAAGTGAATTACAAGAATATAGTACATGTACATTGTAATGATAAAAATTATTTAACTTTGCCCATTTTGAATAGAGCAAAGCAAACTAACCTATTAACAGTAGTTGAATTTAGAAGAAAAGAATTAATGATTTTAATTATTTATTATTATTATTAAACATGAAAATGAAGTCATGTTTAAAATCATTGAAAGAACAATAAAATCTGACAAATATTTAATGACTCGAAAATGGATCTTAGAATAACTGTGTACATAATTATTATAGTGCATTAAATCAGAAGAATAGGTTTATGAATTGTGTTAAAGACATGTAAGAATAGAACAGAACATCCATGCGTATAGGTTGTTAGGCAGCAAGAAAATCAACAAAGCAATCAATCAGATTCATTACTGCTTCTGTATACTGATGAAAAGCTAAATTACTTTATCCATTTTCTTTAAGTACAGTATTTTATAATTTAAACAATTGTACTGGCCTGCCATATTATCATGTGTTTGTCTGAAATTGCAGCTGCATTCTACTTTTAGGTACGAGGTAGTGATTCATGACATCACATAATGGCCACTGTTAAACAACTTTATAAACCTTGCAAACCCTGATAGTATATGCCCTTCATTTCGGGTGTAAATTTGTGTACCATATTACAATGATTAATGATCATGCATGTCATATGTTCATGATATTAAATAGTACTTAAATTGGCTTTTTTTTGTTTGTCTAATTGAAATGGAAATATGGTGTTCATGATACCGATCTCATGCTCTATTTTACCTGTTGCATACAAATTTGCAAAATGCAAGCATCAGTGATCTCTTAACTTTATAAAGAATGTCAGGTTACATAATTAAAATGATTACTATTTTTTTTTTTTAAGGCCAACATGCCAAACCACTTTATTTTATCAGCAATAAACATGGATATATGTATTTTTTCCCCCAAGTAATCAATTCCCATCACTAGTAAATGGCATGGAATGTATTGCATATTATTTGAAAAGTTTGCACTTTTTTTAAAATTTAGGGTTGAAACTAGTAAAGATGTGAATCCACAATCACCAAAACCACCAAAAACAGCGAAGACAATAGCAACAAAATAGAACACCAAGATGGCAACACCAAAACAGACTAAGATGGTAATGCCAACAGAGTCCAAGGTAAGATAAAGATGCAACAATTTCAAACTTTCTCAAAAAACTTTATAAGCAACAAGCATTGTGTCACATCTTTAAGGGTTGATTACAGTACAGTGAAGTAATAAGACAGTAATTCTTAATAATTCCAATAATATCTTTAAAGGGATGCATCAGGATCTTATAATTGATTGAATACATTAGTTTGAACTTGTCAGGCATTGAGCCAGGAACAGAATATAATCTTGACTATATTTGTTATAAAAAATTCAGAATAATGGTAACAAATTCAAAGAACAGTCCATTATAGAAATATAGCATTTTCAGGTTTAATACCTTGTTTTCAGAACTAAAGGATTCCAAATATGATTTGTAAATTTAAGGCTGTCAATAACAGTTATGTTATATGCATACTGTTTGTTTTATTAATTCAACACATTTTATATTTTCAACCAATAATTTTTTTTTACAGAACTGATCCAAAAGAAATGGCAGAATATCAAAGAGGTGATGATAAACAAGAAAATCAGTGAAGTGCTAAAACCATCAAGAAACCAGTATATAGCTGGTTGGATTTTCAAAATTAAATGGACAATTTGGCACTAAAGGAACTTTATTGGCATTCTTGATATTTGGACCTTTTAAAAATTTTATTTGTACGTGTTGAAAAAATTAAAAATAAATCGTATTCTTATATTCTGTAATATTTGCTTCATTATTGCTGGTCTGATGTTTTATGCCAGGGAGGTGTCCGAGGACACCTCAGATGATATGCCCAAGGACACAGAGGACGATATGTCCTAGGACACCAAGGATGATATGTTCTAGGAATCCTCAGATGATATGTCCTAGGAAACCTCAGAGTATTGGTTACAAAAAACCTTGGAAGTCCAAGGTCAACCTTGGACGTTTGACAATAAAAACCTTGGACATTGGTATAAAAAAAATTTTGTCCTTGGACTATTACCTCGGAAAGTCAGCAACCAATACTCCGAGGTTCTTCCTAGGAACATTTGTCCAAGGTTTCCTAGGAAACCTCGGAATATGTACAGCCGGGAATTGTTCTCTCTTGTAATTACAATACTGTTCCCACAATTGATATGTTAAGGAAGCATTGATTACAACTTACCCTCATTACCCCATAAGGCTCATTGTAGTACAGAAAGGGTTGGGATGGGCCATACACATTGTACTGGACTTTGTATGACATTACATACTCCAGTGCATCAGGGTTCCCCATTGTGGTCACTCCCCGGATAATCATTACAGATCCAATGTCCACCTGGATCCATTGATTGACATCATTCTGTTGAGGTTGCCAACAGGATGGAACAGCACTAGATAAAATTGGATGGAGTCTTGCTGCAGATGCACTGTGGCGTGGGTCAGCAATACTGCTTGCCATTAGGCCAGAATCCATGACAATGAGAGGGCCACTAACTGCATAATCAGCCACACAATCGTCTGTAACCAGAGCAACCAATTCAATTAGAACTTAATCACAAAATGCAAGGCCTTGGATTTAAGAGACAGTAGAAGAAAACTGTGGTTTAGAAATTAAAACATTAAAGCATGTCAAATTTTGGTCACATTATGATATCTCTCATCAGAGATGTCTACAACCTATATACCTATCATCTGGTTCTATGCATGCCTACTGACCTATAGGTAGATTTAAAGCACAGGCTTATCTTCGTGAATTAAATAAAGCTGTACAAATTTAAACTTCTAATACAAATGTACTGTTGGAAAAATTTAATTTTTTGGTTTCCTTTATATCAAGAGGTTGCTTAAATGTAAATAATTCACTCTAAATATATGCCATATACTTGTCCCAAAAGGTAACTGAACAATATTTTCCCTTGTGAGTTATCATCAAGCAGAATATGTCCTTGATAAGGATGTGTATTATGACATCATCCAACTATTTTATGACATCATCCAGATTACCTGAGAAATTGATTAGTATCATGAATAAAACCAATTTTTCAGTAAAATATGTATCTACAATAATACTTGCTCAATAAATATCCATTTGTAATAAGGTTAGAGTATATACACTGACTTTAAGTCATCTGCTTGCCAAGACAGCAGGTATAATGGTACCAATTGTAGAATTTCAAGTGGGTGGAGCTTAAGGTGTAGGGAACTTTGGAACTAGCTGTGATTGGTGCATTATCAACTGTGCTGAATTGCAATTTACTCCTGAAAATTTATCAGTCATATTCTCAACAGACAGGCCCTGGCCCCATTACTCTGCAGCCATTTGGGGCAACTGCATGAAACTTTTAGATCTGGCTAATTTGTAAATGTTCCAGCAGTTTTGTAAAGATTTCTTTTGGATATTAAGGATGATTTTAAGTAAAAGTCTGAATATTAATTTTTTTAACATTTTATGAACTCCTGGCCACACAGTCTCTACTCAACATTAAAAAAATATTCTGTACTCAAAAATGCAGCCATCTGATTAGTCAAAATATTACTGAGTAAGGTCAAAAGTAAATTGGTCAGAATATTACTGAGTAAGACCAAAAGTATACTGGTCAGAATATTATTGAGTAAGACCAAAAGTAAAGTAAAATTTTTTTATGAATTCATCAGGCCAATGTCCAATTACCTACCAAAATGCTACATGCCTCATAGGAAAATTTTAATAATTACCTTCAAAACAGCCTAGAATTTCCCATTTTAGGGAGATCCCTTGCTGCCAAGTTACAGGGATTAATTTGACTGTCTGAGCCTCAAAAGGGAAATTAAGCATGTTTGTCACTGGACTTACACCATCTGTGTTAGCTGTAAATATCTGCAAATAATAATAATAATAATAATAATAATAATCACAAGTACAAGCAGGATATTTCACAGTTTTTATTATTTTTATATATATATTAAAAAGTCTCACATATATCCACATCCAGTAGAAGCACTTAATTGCTACACTTCATAATAAATAAACAATATGGCGTAACACCACTCTTTCTTTTACACTTGTACATTTATCAATACAGATAATCATTTCTTTATCTCATCACCATTGTCACATTCTAAAAGGTCTTTTTATATATGGGAAAAATTACTCTCCATCTGTTCATCTGTATCATTGTCTGTCTGTCTGTCTGTCTAGTTCCCTATCTCCTAGTAAACTGCTGGGTAGAATTGTTCCAGATTCTGTACTACTTATACAATGTCAGTGTGAAAAGCCAGTGCAATACACAATTTTTGAAACCTTTTTAGACAGTAAGTCAATACATCAAAAGCATTACAATTTTAATTAGAATGATGTCTGCATGCTAACCCAACAAATGCCAAAAAAAAACAAACCAATTTAAGAATAAACTTTTGACAATGACAACAATGATTCTGATAGAACGTTAATGTTTTAATTACCACTAACATGGACTCAACATGAAGCAATATCTGCACCTTCACTTTGTTTCTTTATAGTTACAAACTGAACATAGATGACCCAATTATCAATGTCATATTTTATGTCAAAACAAGGTTGAAAATGAAATGTGTGGTATTTCCAGTGTATTTCCAAGGACATTTTACCTTGTCTGTTCCGGGTGGATCCTGATACATCAGAAATTCTGAGTAGTAATTATCCTGGTACTGAAGCTTATAGCTTTTCACCCACTCGTCAATGTCAGATCGGCCCATAGTGATAATTCCTTTTACTATGACAGTGTTGTAAAAAGACACAGTGATGTAATCTGAATTGTTGTTGTACTGTGCCGACCAGCCACCTTGAAAATATATGGAGGAATGGACGCAAACATTGATTTCATAATTGCTTTTATGTTACATGAAATATAATCAAAAGTATTCATGAGGGATTAAATATGCAGGCTTTTTTTGTGGGTAACTAATATTGAAGACCTTCAGCCAACATGTAAAATTCTGCATAAACTAGTGCCATATTATGTGACACCATAAAGTTTATATCTCCCAAACACAGACCATACATCAAGAAACCATTAAATTGTAACCCCATCAACATCACTGATTTCACCTAAATTATGCATTAGACATCGAGAATATGATTAAAATAAAAAATAAAAACATGCAAACAAATGGTCTTAAAACACTATCTACCTGAGCACATAAGTACTTAAAAATGTCCAAATTTGTATTATATAACATATAAAATAATCCTAATAATGAAGGAAATAAGAAAAATTGTGCCATGTAAAATAAATTATGTAAATTTTATTTTACTGTACAGCATAATTGATCCACAAAATAGTTAACAGCAAACAAAATGCAGACTGTTAAAAGAAATAACTACTTTCAAGGTTTGATATTGACTTCAAAGAGTCTGAGTCCAAGAGGAGCTTGGATAATATGTATTATTGTAAAACACATTTCTGGGAGTTTAAATATTATTTACATACATAAATACATTACATACATCATTTTCTTGTGCCAATAAAGTAAAACATATCTTGAAAAGCCACTGCTCTGAGAAACCACCTGTAATGAGAGACCAACTTCTCAATCTATAGATATCCTGATTAAATAGTGCTATGACCTGTCGTGAGACTACCTGTTTTGAAAGAAAATATGATCTTTTGACAGGAGGGATGGTCTTTCAACACAGGTTATGTTGAATATGAATTTCAAATTGAAGGTTGAAAAAAAATTGAAGACATTTTTTATTAATAAACACCAATGAGATTTAAATATGCTTTCAAATTCCTTGTAATTTTATATTAAGATTTCTCACATGATTGTTTAATACTAAAAAAAGTCATTACCATGTACTCACAGAATCTGGTTTTCATTAATATTTCAGTGAGGGAAACAAAATTGGTAAATTTTTTAATGTTGTAATTTTTGTGGTTTTAAATTGGCCAATGGTTCTTTTGAAATACTAACAATCAAATAGATGGTTCATAATATCAAGTTATACATCTTAATGAAAATACCCTGAATATGTTTTACTAACTAAAAAGTGTATATATCTCAGTGAATATTTTGTAAGACTTTCTATCTAATTTACCTACCTCCAGGACCTCCTGGGTACCTGGAATTGCTTGGTACATGGCTACTGTCTCGGGATGAGGAGGCTCCAAATGCCTGAGGGTCTGCCAGACTGTAATTCCCTGATATCATGGCCTCTGCAACACAGCTACCTGGATAACACAAGACACAAAATTAGGTCAATAGCATGCTGTATCCCTGTGTTGCAAAGTTACACCACTTGGTGTATGAACTGACTCAATAACCAATGTTGCAACACTCAAAATACGAACTTATCTCTTTATGTCCAGTCATTGTGTACATGGTATAAGGCATAGATCTTGACAGTTTCCAAGAAATAAGCCAAAGACAAGTCCACACTCCAGTAGCCTGCTTTGGATACTCAAGTACATTTAAAGACATGTCCTAATTTCCATGTACATTTGGGCATGAAGTGAGGATGTAAGTAGTTTCCATGTATATTTTGACATTGGGTGAGGAATATATTAGCAGTTTCCAAGGTATGACCCAAGGGCAAGTTCCCTACCACTGGGGCATAATATAGGATTGTATTGGCTAATTATATCTTATTTTATCTTGTCATTGCTCATTATATTTAGCGCCGAAAAAACCAAACTGATGACAAACAATACCAATGGCATCAGTGCAGAAATAAAAGTCAGTACTTCGGATCAATTATCACAGATGAGGGTTCCAAACCAAAACTACTTTGCAAGATTGCCCAGACAACAGCAGCAATAACAAGGTTGAGACCAATATGGAAAGATACCAACATTGCTTTTAGTTCCAAAATAAGGCTGATCCGCTCAATTGTCATATCCATCTTTCTGTATGCTTGTGAAACACGGATGACGCTCACATCAGATCTACAATGAAGGATTCAAACCTTTGAAATGAGAGGCCACTGCAAGATCTTGGGTATCTCATACATTGACCATGTAACCAATGAAGAAGTCCACAACAGGATCGAAGGAGCCATCGGATCCTATGAAGACCTCTTGACCACTGTAAAAAACTGCAAACTGAAGTGATACTGTCATGTCTCAAGATCATCTGGACTGGCAAAAACAATCTTGCGAGGCACAGTGCAAGGGTGCAGAAGAAGAGGCAGACAGAAAAAGAGATGTGAAGACAACATTAAGGAGTGAACAGGCATGGGATTTGGAGATTCCCAAAGGGCAGAAGAGAACAGGGAAAGATGGAGAGAATTGGTTGTAAAGTCAACTGTGGTGCCCCAACAACCTCTTGGGTTAAGGGATTGATGATGATGATGATGATGATGATGATGATGATGATGATTTATACATGATTACTGGGTGGGGATCTCAACAATTTCCAAGTTATGATTACTCCATGGTCCAGAGTCTGTATTGAATACATTTGATTTCATGTCCTCTTGTTCTTCACGTGATTACAGGATGGGAAGTTCAACAGTTTCCAAGTTTATACTGATCTATGTGTAACATTCCACCAGCCCTGAGACAAGACCCAAAGGGGTCATTCATAAAGCTCTTAATTATGTTACAGCCCAAGCCTTAATGAAGCACCAGCTTTCAGATCTACAACTATAATATTTTAGAAATTGTTTGAGATTTTTACAAGCTCTCTACCCCCAATGATATCAATTGTTTTTAATCACTGCATCAAAACTACCTAACCTTCTGCTCATGAGATTCTCATGTGAGATCTAACTCAGGTTAGCCTCATGTGCATTTTAATATGCAAATTAGGTAGAACTCATGTGAGCAAGTAGATTCTAATATGAAAATCACATGTGCAGGAATTGTTAACATGAGCAAGATCTTGCTCATGTGAGCAAGTCTGCTAATGTGAAAATTGCATGCTTATGAGCAAGATCTTGCTCACGTGAGCAAGTGTGCTCATGTGAAAATTGCATGCTTATGAGCAAGATCTTGCTCATGTGAGCAAGTCTGCTCATGTGAAGCTTATGAGCAAGATCTTGCTAACGTGAGCAAGTCTGCTCATGTGGGCAAGATCTTGCTCATGTGAGCAAGATTTTGCTCACGTGACTGACATCTTGCTCACATGAGCAAAAACAACAAAAAACAACCATAGCATTTAGTTTTTATTGAATACATACAACTTTTACAAGAATTAAACAGAATAAGATCATATTCAAATCTAGTAATCACAAGCATATTTGAGTGCAATTATTGATCTTTTAGCAAGGTTTCTCACATGAGAAAAATTACAACTAGTGCATGTATGTATGTATGTATGTATGTATTTATGTATGTATTTATATTTAATACACCACATTCATTCTACAAACTTTAAGGTCATAATGAATGATACTGCAGGAAATCTGCTTTACATGAAGATCATTCTTCACTGTTCCAGAAAATTCAAAGCAAACAAAATGTGTAATTAACATTACTGCTTCTGAATTTCATCATGTATATGCCAGTCTGCAACAATATTTTCACTTGGAGATTGTTGTCTTTGAATGGATGCACTTCCTGCTGACCACTGAATTTAAGTTAGCAGGCTCTGTTTTGAACTGTTGAAAAATGAAACCTGAAATGGAAATTAAAAAGTTGGTACAAATGTTTTCTGATCACGGTATTTGAAACATTCTGTAAGGTGGATTTTTGAAGATTCATTTGACAAGGTAAAGGCAAAATACATAGCTGTTGTTTGGATTATATGGTACTTTTAACAGTGTCTATCTCAAACTGTCAAAATTGGAACCAACTGTCTTCCCAATGTCACACTTAGGCAGCCAACCCAGCCTGAAAATGCAACCCTAGGGCTATGAGTCTAATTGCTCTACCAACAGAGCTACCATAGTTCAGTAGCAAACATATAAACTGCACTACTGATGAGATACCTGTAAGTCACATTGCATATTCCAAATTTGATTACTTCGGGATAAAGATGCCAATGGGTACCTGGGTACTCTCCCATTGATAATAACCCAGTAAAAAAACGAACAACAGGGTACCCGTAAAAAAAACTTTTCCAAGTTCAGATCGAGAAAGACTAATGCTTACAGTTTGAGGTTCATGTTGTGTATGCATTTGTTCATCACCATGGACTTGTATGGGTGCTTACAATTTACTTGTCATACATGTACTATATAATAATACAATAGTACAATCCTTTCTCACATGACCTATTTAAGAATCAACGCTGATATTTCAAGCTCAACCATCACAACTTTGTGCCTGTCCATGGTTCGTGCGCCAATTTTTTCACAGCTTAAACACTCTTGTTTTGAAATCCTGATGACACTAACTGGGTCAATACTTTTCATCAACTGTGATATTAAATACTGATTAAAAATTATTTGACAACATAAAATTTAAATACATACTATAATTCAAATAAAAGAAAGCACAATATAAATGTCCGGTTTAACTAATGCCATTTTTGCCTCCAGTTTGTGGCCCTGGAGTGAGTGTTAGCTGTTCAAGTCAGGGCCACTGTTTACATGTTGGTTTACTGGACCCAATTTATTAGCGGGAAACCCAAGATATATTTTTTTGTCACGACAAAGGCAACACAAAAACTTGGCTACTGTAACATGCACTTCTTATACCATGTTAGGAAAAAATGAACAAAATGTACAACTATACAGACTGAAATTTGTCACTGAAATATTTTAAATATAAAGGAAAAAAACCTTTGTTATTTAATAACATTGAAAACAATCGAATAAAAATTCACCAGATGTGTAAATGTGGTAACTTCTGCATGAATATTACATCAAACCGTTCCAAGAAAACAGACGGGTTCTTGAATGTGAAACCACTTGCCCTAGATTCATTCTATGATACTACACACATAGCAGACCATCCTAAATTGAAAATAAATGGTGCCAGATATCATTAAAAAAAAAAATTAAAAAAATAACAGGATGTATCAATGTGATTGATGAATGTTTTATGACTGAAAAATGTTAGAAGAGAGATTTTGTTAAACTTAAAAACATGTTGCACTGGTCCGTTGTTATGGGACAAACCATGGTAGGTCAAGGATAATACAACAATAATCATTTGTGGAGACTATTCACGAAAGTTACTGTAGACATGTAGACTGGCTGAAGTGAGTGTTATGCATAAATAATTTTTCAATTTCTTTTGTGTCTGTTCTCATCCTTACTACTAATCCACATGAATTTAGCCGATTTGTGACAAAAATTTTAACAGATCCAGGTAAGTAGCAAACTTAAATGTACGTTTTTCATACAGTTTTCTCTAATAATTATTATGGCATGTAATACTCTTTTTATGCTCAGATTATGCTTTTTTCCCCACTTATATTAGTAATAATTACGTTTACACCTCTTTTCGGGGTTGGCATGTGTGAACCTACAACAAAGCAGTTCAGGTTCACATTTAATACAATTTCGTTTTGATCATGTACCCTGGTAACCAATCATTAGGACTGACGGGTACCCTGTAGAAATTTCCCAAAATTTTGACATCTCTACTTCTGGAACAGTCCTCAGGGAGATTTCTCCTAAACTTTTAGGATACATTTTTCCAAAATATGTACATTTGCAATATATAAAGAAATTCACCATCTGGTTTCCAATTTTTATATTTTTTAAAAAAAACTTATTGGGGGTCAAATTCTTGAGTCTGAAATGCATATGTATCATGTGTATTATATCAAAAAATTTGAAGCATTTTATTCATACCCTTTATTGGAGTCAGAATTTCCTCTGCATGGCAATTGGGTTATGTCTGACTTCTTCCTGTTGCTGTCAGTGTTTTGCACTTTTTTCAAATGATTTCTAACTTTTTTGTGTTGATTAAAATCTTGTGACCTTCAGAAGTTTAATCTGTAAAAAGAACATCAGAGATTAGATAAATTAATCATTGTTTATCTATGTAGAACAGAAAGAATGCACGGAAATGGGAAAAAGATTTGGTTGGCAAGAGAGTCCTAGTATAAGAAAAGCTGTAATCCTAACCCAGTTAAATCTTTATTTTAAATCTAAGCTACTGCATTTGGTTCTCAATCACATATGGTGAACGTGCTCCACCCAATCAGCAATAAAATGATACAAAGAACATTTATGTTTGTCCAAATTCATATAGGATTTAAAATTCTGAGTGGCTGGGTTACTAATTGTTTCAATTGGTAACGCAAGTGCTCCTCCTTGAGGTGCCTGAATAATTAGGGGGGGGGGGGCAGACATGGTTGCACAGATGAATTGTGGAAGGCATAAATAAGTTTTGAGAAAGTGTTGTTCAACACAAAGGAGGTCGAGTAGTATTTGATCATCGTGTGGTGTAGATATCATCTTTAGCAACAAAGAGGTTGAATTATATCTTTAAGTAAAATCTGAAGTAAAAACCTTGACTTATTTTTAAACGACCGAATTTATGCTTACACTTATAATGTCGATGATTCATGCTATCCACTTTGATCATTCCATATGCGAAAATTGTAAAAAGAAATCAACAAACGTAACTTACCTCTTTCTCAGCAAAGAACTGGTCATTAACAATCCTTGAATCTTCTAATATAAGTCCCTATAAACTCACGTCAATGTATTCTGTTTTGCGCTGAACATTAACATCAGTACCGATGTGGACATCACTTTATGTTGATATTGATTTCTTTTTGTTAAACTCTTACAGTCATAGAAATATGTAAGAGCAAGCACGTTGCAGGAGAATATTAAATAGCTTTCTTCCTAAACAGCGTGGTCCTTGCTAAGTGCACATGGCCCGCACTCAAATTTCTGTCTGTTGGGATTTAAAGCACTATTCTACATGTACACTGTAGGTCAGCATGCAGCATCTGTCGAGTTCATTTGAGGCGCCAAAGAGGATGAATTATTAGTAAACATTTTATTTTACGCACAGAGGCTCGTATCATTGATTATAGTATAAATGTCAGTCATACATGTAGTATAAAATAATACTTTTATTATTTTATACTAATGTATGACTGACATTTAAACTGTGAGCAACGATATGAACCCCTGTGGTTTTACACTCCTTTGTACATATTTACTCACATATTTCTTAATGTTGTATTTTATATATCAAATAAACAGTAATTTTATTATCAGATGTTTCATAAAACTGAGCTATAAGTGAATTCATATCATTGATAAGTTAATTAATATAGCTGTAGTTAATTTTAATATTTTTACAGTAGCTTGGGCTGAGCCATGCCCCATAGGACACTCTAATGGTTCTAACAAGCCATTTCTTCCACCGTGTACTTTGAAAACCTTGGTCACAGACAAGTTAATGGAAATGTCAGTGATTTGTCTCCCGATTATTTCAGTAGCAAACTTCTTTTATAAACTTTAAAATGACACAATCAGAACAATTAAAAGGCTGCAAATAAAAGAGTACTAAACAGCTACACAATCGAACACAACAGGATTAGGTAGTTTCATACAGATTTATTACATTTTATGTACAGTACATGTCATTCAGTGGAAATTATAATTTAGTTTTAGCAATAGTGAATCTACTGACAGCTAAAAGAGCATCTGGATTCGCATTTCCATACAATAAAGTCACTGAAAAAAAGACTAATGGAGCAGAGCGTTGCCTGTAATAAGCCAAATTACACAATTCAGTCAGTATAAGATTTTATTGACTTTTGTGCGAACGTTAGGCATGGAAGAAAACGACGTAGTATATGTAGTTCTCCAGATCTTCTGGAAAAGGACTTGAGAGTTTATTAACCCGAAAGGACTGCGCATCAATGTTTATTTTTTCCAGATATGTGACTATGTATTTGTTTTACAATTTTATAGTGAAGTTTGAGAAGTTTGATAATTCTGAATAAATGGGTTGCATCATATGTTTATTTTGTGTAGCATTCATTTTCGGGCAAAAGGTTTATTTCCTTTTTAATATTTGCAAACTGCATATCTTTGGAAGAGTAGCATTTCACCTTTTTACGGATTACTTAATTAGCATCAACCTCAAACAGTTATACAAGGCATTCACTCTTTTCTTTGATAGCTGTTATAAGTTTAATGGGTAGTCTGGTTATATGAGACCTTAATGCTGAATTGTTTTGTTTTATGAACAGTGAAATGAATATTAATATGTTCAAATTAAAATTTAAAACAAACACAAAAAAACAACAAAGCAACAGCAAGTGCAAAATAGAAATGATGTCTGTTTAAGAATAATCAGGATGCTCATCATTCAACATTTGCACAAAATATTTAAGTCCAAACTGCTCATGTGATAATTCACATGAGAAAATCCAACTCTGAATAAATCTGAAATAAGTGTTTAATCAGAATCAAAGTCCAAGTTTCTCATGTGATAACTCATGTGAGAAATTAGAACTCTGCCTTATTTTCAAACATGGTTATATGTAAAGGAAAAGAATGTTTTCTAAGTTCTACTTTCTCAGGTGAAAATGTAAATTCTCACGTGAGCAAAGTCTGCACATGTGAAAATCAGGTTAGTTTTTCCTTGGCTCACAAGATCTAACAAACTGCACACATGAGCTTGGAAAATCTACCCAATTTGCATACATTTCTAACAATGTTCTCATGTGCAGCTTATGAGCAGCTCATGTGAATTGGTGAGATTTTTCTGTACGAGGCACATGTACAGACCACCCCAGTCATATCCCAAAATTTTAAGCCTATATTTTCAACCATGTATGAGAGATATACTCTATTACTAACAGACAGACAAGTACAACTGAACATTAGCATAATCCCCCATCACTTTTTAAAAAAAAGCACAGATGTAGTTATTAAGAAAACAGCTGTCATTTTTCAAGCTCGTTTACTCTATAAAATGGATAGAATCCATAAAATACAAATTCAACCCATATAAACTGTACTCTGTTAAAACATTCAAGACCTTTTCAGTTGGAACATCATCATGATAAGCATCCCAAAGCAAACAAGTTGTCCCTCTTAGACACCTCTTCTGATCTTGTGACACACAGGGAGGCACACAAGGTCTATTCAAGATCCTCAAACCTGCAAGGCAGCTAGCTCCTGATATGGGGATGTGAGATCATGAAGCTAAAAGCACTGATTTATTTTTGTGGGATTTAATTTATCTGCAGAGCTGTCAACTTTCCATAATGAGAAATCAGATCTCCCACTTTCAAACATACAAAATCAGAGATGTTTTTCTTTTACAACCTAAGACTTTGAATGCATCTTTAAAACAACAGCTATAGTTTTTTTTTTTTCTAGCACAGCCATACATCTCTGTAATGCATGATTGGCACAGCTTAAGGCATATTGTGTTAAATGGCATGAACAAGAATTCCACATTAAGAATGCTGTCATTGTGTGCTATAAAACTGAAATCTAGTTTTTAGTGTTTTCTACACAATGTACATTATCCTTTTGTTTCTTTGTATCCATGTGTTTCATTATGTCACTCTTCCCATCATGAGAGATCAAGAAATCACACTGGTATATGCTACAAAATGCACAGGAAGTAGCTTTCCTCCATTGCATTATATACAGGGACTCTTGTGTATACCTATTTGAAAACTGTCTCATATCTTTCTGCCATTTTGCTGGATGTTATTTGTATAAAATATAACAACACGATTGATGTTAAACAAAGAATACAGTACATTTCATATAACCGAGTATTCACTTCAGTCGCAAAACAGATACAGATATTTAGACATGCGAATTTACTATTATACCGGGGCTTTTCCGCAATGATGAATAATCATGAGAAGTTATACTCCAAGCAGGAGAGCCAACGGTCTTTAAATTCATGAATTGGGGAGAGGTTCTATTGTTTTCAATGAAGGGTCACTAGCAACCTTGTAACCCACACAAATTGGTACCCTTCCCCTCACCCCCCATCAAATGGTAAATTCGTTGTATATAATGTTTAAATCAGTACACCCCCTTCCATCAAATGGTGAAATCACAGTGTATGCTGCTGAATGGTATCCCCCCCCCCCAATCAGATGATAAATTCACAGTGTATATTGTTAAATGGTGACCCACCCCATGCATCAAATGATGAATTCACAGTGCATGTTGCTGAATGGAAATCCCCCCCCCCATCACATGGTGAATTCAGTGTTTGTTACTGAATGGTATATATATATATATATATATATATATATATATATATATATATATATATATATATATATATATATATATATATACAAACATACACACACACATGTACACATCAAATTGTGAATTCAGTTTATACTGCTGAATGATACATGAAATGGCTAATTCACAGTGAATTTTGCTGAAAACACTACCTTTATCAGGCCTCAGTGTTGGTGCAACTGTGTTTGTCTGTGTTACTTGAGCTGAAAGAAGATTAATGATTCAGAAGTTATCCAAGTACAAGGTTTCCCTGCAATAAAGCTTTTTCAGTATTTCTATACAATATAAAAAGTATAAAGTTTCTTATATGTGAAATTTAGCTATCTGTGGGAAACTTCTTTCAAAAATTAGGAATGATAAAAAACAAAATCCTGAACATCTGGTGACAAATTTTCATCTACGCTACTGGTGTGATACTTAGACAGGCAATTTAGTAACCATGGTAATGGATTATCAACTGTTGATTGCGTATTGTAGGAATCTGTTGATTGTGTATTGCAGGAATCTGTTTAAGTATGTGTTGTCAAGTGGGCCAATATTCCCAATTTCTGAAGAAAAAAAACTTGACCAAATAAAAAATAATTGCACCAACTTCGCAAATCCCCACACATTTTACTGTATGTTGCAATCCCCTCCACATTCTACCCATCCCCTTTCTATGCAAAGACCCCACTCACAGTTAGAAACCCTTGAGTCAAATGCAAACCCTGCTACATATATGTGCTTCCTCCTGCTATAATTGCATATATGATGTATTATCAGAAAATATTCAAAATGTCAGTATAATTTCAATTTGTTTACATATAACCATCGATGAGTCAAGAGCACTGTCAAAAAAAGCTTCTATCTCCATATGTACACTATGCAAATGCTCATCAATTATGCCATGTCAGGCTATGTACTTTTTACGCAGATGACTACCTCATGAATACAAACAAATAAATGAAAATGGTGCAACCTAATGCATCAAAGTCCCTAACTCTACATCACCTCTAGATGTATTTGCATCCCATTTTACCTTAAATTATGTACTTATCTGGTAAATACATGAAGAAAAAATATGTCTATGTCTGCCAGATGTACTTGTTATTCAAAAGTAATACAAGTGTTCAGTGGAACTTGGTGTCTCACCTGTACCTGTGCAATGATTTATCCCCACTACCACACCTAACTGAAAAAAACTTGAACACAAAACATTTTATGCTTCCACCACTGCCATCGGAAAAGTGCTACCAATGTCTTACCATGCTTATTTAATCAACATTTTTACCTATAATTATTTGTTCACTTGAAAAAAAATTAATTAAAAAAATATATAAAAGGTTATAGAACAATACAGTACTTGTTACATTTGTACCAAGTCTTTTATAGCTTATCTGCTGGTTTTGCTCTGTGAATAACCTACTGGCTTTGTACCAAGGCTCTGTAGATTACCTGCTGGCTTTGTACCAAGGCTCTGTTAATTACCTGCTGGCTTTAAGCCAAGACTTAATAGATTACCAGCTGGTTTGTACCGTGGCTGTGTGAATTACCTGCTGGATTTGTACCAAGGCTCTGTTAATTACCTGCTGGCTTTAAGCCAAGACTTAATAGATTACCAGCTGGTTTTGTACCATGGCTGTGTGAATTACCTGCTGGATTTGTACCAAGGCTCTGTGAATTACCTGCTGGATTTGTACCAAGACTCTGTGAATTACCCGCTGGATTTGTACCAAGACTCTGTAAATTACCTGCTGGATTTGTACCAAGACTGTGAATTACCTGCTGGATTTGTACCAAGACTCTGTGAATTACCTGCTGGATTTGTACCAATACTCTGTAGATTACCTGCTGGATTTGAGCCAAGACTATGTAGGTTACCTGCTGGATTTGCACTAAAGCTCAGTGGTTCACCTTCTGACTTTATACTGGATTATTTACCCTACCTGCAGGCTTTTTACAGATATATTGCTGTTCCTTGCTACATTTCTTGTCATTCCACTGGAAATTCCAGGATGGGACCATCTCTCCACAGTCCTCTGGTTGACTTGCTAGTATCCTGTTGTTAGGTTCTCCTAAATAATTAAAATAAAAACTTCACACTGTTTCATTTTTTACACACAAACTGCCTAAAATGCCTTTGTTAGCAACTAGGAGCTCTTAATCTGCTACATGGCGTACATCCATTAAAGAAAACAGGGCCTCAGATTTAATGATCAACAAATTCACAAAATGCAAATTAAGTGTGCAATAGCCTAGTTGAAACTTTTGACTCCTGCATTTTTTGGTAAGTGATAATTTTTTTTTGAAGTACAGCAAATCATTAGTAAACTCGTTACAGTAAATTCGGCAAAATACATCATGTAGACAGTTCCAAAGTGTAAAATAAAGCATGTTTTGACACTGAAACTTTTATCATGTGATATGCTGTTTATCATGTATCCTTTGTGCCCAATCATTTCATTCACAAATTAAAATGTTTCCCCAATACTATGTTCATTTAGTCTCTTCAGGTAAAATCTAATGCTCTAATATTACGTTGATTATAGCAAGAGTCCCTTGAAGGGATTGATGTTCTACTGGTTGAAAAGAAAATCCAGGAATCCATGACAAATCCATTTTCTTTCATACTTTATAACATATCTTAAAATTTTCAGTAAGACAGCTTTAAAAGATAGTAAAATACAAGACCTTAGAAGCTTGGAAACAGGCCTTATTCTATGCAACATTTTAGTTGGGAGAAAAAAATATATCTTGCAATAAAAAGAGAAAAAAATATCTGGATATCAGATCATCACCAGTTTCATTTAGAACAAACCAGATATGATAAGGAGTCTTTCAGTGAAAACCTGATGTTGATATGACCATCCACTTTATTCAGGAAGATCTTTTAAGATTGCCACTTTGGCAACAATATTACATGTCCAAGCAGAACAAATTTCATTTAAAGCCAACTAGATACTATAAGAAATCTTTTGGTGAAAAGTCAATATTACTTTTCATTCAGGAGGAGTAACAATAACAAGATTTTTAAGCTAGATTGCCATGACAACAAATTAGAAATCAGATCAGCCAAATTTTCATTAAAAACCATCAAGATGTCATAAAATGTCTTTCAATGGAAACCTCATCTTAATATGACTATCCAATCTGAGTTTAAGATGGCTGCCATGGTGGCCATGCTGGACATGTGAACAGCACCATTTTCACTTAAGACCAACAAGACATCAATTATAATAAGTCCTTCAGTGAAAACACACTCTTGATATGACCATCCATGCAAGACAAGTAGCTAAAACCAAGCAAAATCCATATAAATAAAATGGCTGCTGTTGTAGCCATCCTGGATGTCTGAGCAGCACCATTTTCATTTAGGACCAACTAGATCTCAGATGAACATGTGTGTAACGTTTCACGTCAATCCTCAACTAGTTTAGGAGGAGAAATGATAACATATTTGTGCTAACAAACTGATGAGTATTTGACAATGGACAACAGACAACAAGCCATCCCATAAGCTCTTCTTGCCTTTGCCCAACAGAGCTGAAAACTGCAGGACTAGTTGAACTTACAAGATTGTGTGCCAGATGGAAGAATAGTATGAAGATGAGCATAGAGATTCCTTGCATCAGAGTATACTGAATGGTTCTTGAACTATGCCAGTTATAGGAATCAGCATAAGATGATATGAAGTCAACTGTCAAGGGACAAAACTCTATCCAAAACTCATGAACGTTACATCTAGGCCAATGAGAAAATGTACACATCAAAATTGCACAAGAATATATTAAACTGTACTTAAGCCATGCTGGTTACAAAAATCAACTTAAGTGGAGATTTAAAACTGATACAAAATGCCCAATAACACCAGTGGACCTGAAAAGTCTATACCTTTAAAAAGAAAATTTAAATAAAAGAGGCAACTGAATTTTAAAATGTCATCCAATTATGTTTAAGGGTTAGAGGGATACAGCAGTTACAGAAAGTCTGAACAGATAGACTGACAGAACAGGTGATTACTGTAAGGTTTCTTTAATGCAGGGCCTTAATAATAGGTCCTATAGAATGCAACCTGTCTGACCAACAAGTTGCGGGGCCTTATAGGTGATATAGAACATAATCTGTCTGACCAACAGGCTGCAGGGCCTTAATAATAGGTCCTATAGAATGTGACCAGTCTGACCAACAGGCTGGAAAAAAATTACTTAATGTACATTTCAATTTATTCTTTACTAAACTGCTGCAGCTATGCAGAGTGCTATAAATGAACATTAGTGTGCGGTATAATTAAAGGGTGATGCAATAAATTCAAGACAAACACATTTCATTTTGAGCAGTGGAATTCCTGAAAAAGACATTTTCCTCCCAAACTTTTCTATCTGGCAGTAATTTACTTGAAAAATCCTCAATTACCTCTTGGTAAATCAATTAATTTGTCTACCTGCCTTTCAACACCATGTTCATGTCTTTCAATAGAAAATATATCATATCAATAAATCCTAAAGCAACTATTTGTGTTTGTTACCTGGATGCCAATTTAGGTATCTAAATGGTGTACTGTCTATCCACTTCCATCCTCCTTCTCTGCTTTGGTCTGTTGCCCCAATCCAAAAGTTCATCTGTATAGATGCATAAATACCAGTTGACAGCACAGCTATAAAGTAGAACACAAAAATATTAGTAACATAACTTACAATTATGCAACAAGATTGTTCTAAACCTAAACAGTTGTAATTTATCAGTTGCATGGATGATTGCCGATAAAATTACAAGTAATTATCTTTTTAAACAAAATGACCTGGCTCTGCAACAATTATAACAATGCTGTAAACCATGTAGCCTTGACCCTGAAGCAAACTGTGTGGCCATGACCCCAAAGTCAAAAGATTATGTAAACATGTCACACAATAGAATTCGTCTTAACTTCAGAATGGTTCATTCCATATATGAAGATCTATCATGAGGTTTAGAAAATACAACCAAATTAAAAAAACTTTAAAGAAAATCTGAATGCATATTCTAAGATAGCGGTTAGGTGAAACCTCTGGAATAAATTGCATTTTCAAGCATAATCAAACTAGAAGTTTTAAAAAATATTTATCAAAATTCTTCCATGGATAACTGATGAACACCTTTGTAGAATCTTCTGAGTGAACAAACTTTAAGTTAAAAGGACTGAAGCAGATTTAGGTCTCTCATTTGTTGTGCTTTTTTGTGTGGGTGAGCAAGGACATTATTCTATTCCTGATGTTCATACCAGGACATAAAAAGGACCCTAAAGGAGATGTAGCTCAGATGATCTCATGCAAGGCCAAGCAGATAAGGCAAGTAAAATTCCTACAGAGCCAACATCTTACTTTGATTTATTAGAATCTGCTACTTACTGTATTACCCCAAAAATGGTGTCTGACATGGCATTAAGTGAACTTTCTGTTGATAATTTTGTTACTAAATTGTTATCATTCCTTCAAGCACCAGAAATTACTGCATCAATTGCTAAAGCTGTGGCTGTGGAGTGGATTGTTGTGAATAAAATACTTGAAGGCAGTATCAATTGCTAAAGCTCATACAGAGCTTGAAAAAATAACAAACAGATTAAGTTACTTTAGAACCAGTTAGATGACCTCTGTCAACACTCGCAATGGCAGAGTATTTGCATATAAGGTGTGCCTAAGTCTAACTGGTATTCAAACCACAACCCTGACTCAGTAAAAGAAGTGCATGAAGACTACAAAGATAATGAGGAATATCAAGTAAAAGGGAACACAACAAAAAAGCAAATGAAAGAGAAAACACAAACATAATTGAACTTATACTTGCAAAGGACATCAGAGTAAAACTGACAATAAAAGACATAAGCAGGAGTCATCAAGTAGGACCATCCAGCCAAAAAAACAGACCAATTTTGGTTCATGTTTAAACTATCATAAGTATCTGAAAATGATGAAAGTACAGTCTATTAAACACCCTCAAACTGTCATCTAAGACGTACTTGAGTAAGGACTTGACACAAACAAAAAGCAAGATAGCCAAACATGCAAGAATTCTGATAAAAGATGTGAAAATCAAAGACGCCTGGGGGTGTGACAGGGTGATCTTCATCAATAAGAAGAATGAAGCAGTTACTTGTGTCACAACTTGGGCAGTAATGCAGGCATAGATAGTCAACTTCAGCCTTAAAGTTTATATTAGCACACAATCTTCAGCAACATCCTCACTGACACAACTCTCTGAATTGCATAAATCATCTGCTGCTTCATCTTATGAAGAACAATCGTCAATGTTATCTTAAAATACTTTCTATGTAATACTTATATGTTGTAAATATATCCAGACTTGATAACAGACAGAAACTAAATTATTAATATATTTGTTATATATTTAATTTATTGATCTGAATCTATTAGCTATGTCTGTTATAGACTTGAATTTTATACCCGTTCTGCTGATTGTTTCCCATGAGACAATGTTGCCCAAGAGGGCTCTACCAAACAGTGTTTTTCATTACCTCTACCAAACAGTGTTTTTCATTACCTCTACCAAACAGTGTTTTTCATTACCTCTACCAAACAGTGTTTTTCATTACCTCTACCAAACAGTGTTTTTCATTACCTCTACCAAACAGTGTTTTTCATTACCTCTACCAAACAGTGTTTTTCATTACCTCTACCAAACAGTGTTTTTATTACCTCTACCAAACAGTTGTTCATTACCTCTACCAAACTGTTTTTCATTACCTCTACCAAACAGTGTTTTTTTATTACCTCTACCAAATATTATTACCTCTACCAAATGGTGTTTTTATTACCTCTACCAAACAGTGTTTTTTATCACCTCTACCAAACAGTGTTTTTTATTACCTCTACTAAATGGTGTTTTTTATTACCTCTACCAAATGGTCTATTTTATTACCTCTACCAGTGTTTTTTATTACCTCTTATTACCACTTATTCATCTACATTGTTAGAATGTTTTTTCAAGGTCACTGTCTCAATATATTCATTTATGTTTGTTGCACATTTAGCTAAGTATATATTTATAACAAAATCCAAATATTCCCAAAATAAGCCAGTTGTGACTGACATACATATTTATATGTGTTTAAACAGTTGTTCATACACATGTGTTTACAATCACACGTACTCACCCATGAAGTCTGCACATGCAGATTCAGTGAACACTGTGGCAAATGTTTTTGTTTTTCCTCTTGAGGGCATAACTTAATGGCAGTCTCAATTATGCAGTATAGATTTGCCAAAGGCTTGTTTCACTGCATCCTATATGTGAATGTGAGAGATGTCTTAACTTAATGATTGCATTAATGGAGTTCTTATATACATGGAAATGGGGCACTATCAGAATCAGTTACCTGTTATATTTTAGACTCATTAATTAATTGGTACAATGTAAGTTCAACTATTATCTATAGTTTATTATCTCTGTATGACTTGATGAACCTTAACACTTATTTACACCATTTAGTTGCAAATTTTTATTTTCCAGTAATTGGTTTTTGATAATTGTATTAATGAATTGGTTAAGAATCCCTTTAATGATATCAGGGATAGAACCAAACCTTGGTCCTGAAACCTGGAGAAATTATCTTAATATTATGGACCTGAATGTTCAGACTCTTAGACATAAAATTGTTTGATAAAGTTAAACGTGAAGGAGTTGGATGTATTGATATTCATGAGACATGTCTAAAACAGACTAATTTCAACTGTGAAATAGCTATTTGAACTAATCTCTGAACCATTTAGGGTTACTACTGGTGGTGGCATGGCTATTTATGTGAAGAAATAAAACTTCCAGCGATTCAAAGGTCCAAGATTCCTGACTTTGAATGCATTTGGATAGAAATGAACATTAAAGGGAAGAAATTGTTAATTGCAGGAATATACAGACCACCCAGTTGCAATGTACTTTTTTTGGAGCATCTCATATTAAATACAGAGAGCTCAATCCACTAATCGTGATTATATAATTTTAATGGGAGATTTTAATGAAAACTGCCTCCTTATAAATAACAAAATTTCATTGTTATGTCAGCCAATTAATCTTCATTAGTTAATAACAAACCCAGCAAAATTTACAGAGTATCCTGAGACAATGATTGATCTTATTTTGGTTCCAAACCCTGACTTCGTATACTCTGCTGATATTTTGAACACATTTTATGCTGAAGGTGTTCGTTACCACTGTCCTTACACATGCTACTTTTAAATTTACCATCTCAAAACTACCATGTTATGAAAGTGAAATCTGGTTAAGACCATATAAGATCAAGGGAATTATACTCCTTTGAATTCAATACTCGTGTCTTTTACTTGGGACAGTGTAATTGACAAAAATAACGTCAATGTCAGCATCAGGAATTTTATAGATATCATCCAGGATACAGTAAGGAAATATGTACCACACAAGCATGTTATTATTTACAATAATGATCCACCTTGGATGCGTAATGAAATTACAACACTAATAAGGCAGAGAAAAAAGATTGTATGACCAAGTGAAACACCCATAATCCTGGGCTCTGGTTTCTCAATAGGCAAAAAAGGAACATGGTTATTAACGAGATTAGGATGTTTAATTCTAATGTATAACACTAATGGAAAGAATCTGGTATTCACATGGAAACCCAAAAGACTGGTAGAAACTAATTAGAGAAATTCAAGGAAGGCCAAAAAATAAATCGATACAATGTCACCAGCCATCATTCTATGTATGCTATACAATGGCACAAGCCAACATGCCATCATTCCAATGTATGCTACACAATGGCACCAGCCAACATGCCAACATTCCTATGTAAGCTTTTCCAATTCAAACAACAAATATTTGTCCTAAGGTGTAGTCACTATATTTTTAGATGTCCAGTAGCCAGATATATATTAAAATCTGCTTTTATGAAGTGCAGATAAAGTATTACTTCTTCACACTATAGATACAACTCATGTTACTTTTTTGAACTTACTCCTTCACTACAAATAAACAGTCACTACTAATCCTGTTTTCTAAAGGTAACTTTCATTATCTAACAACACAGGCAATATATTTTGTTAACATAATATTTATCTACATTATATAATTTGCTCTTCAAGTATGTAAAAATGTATTCTTCTGAAAATTTCATCCTTTGTATCACATACAGTGGTCCCCCTCATGAACAACCCCCCTGACCAGTGGTCACCCACTTTTTCAGCCAAAATCCCTCGGCACCAACAATGTATGTTTAAAAGTACCCCTCAAGAAAGATCACCTCTCTAACATGACCAGCTGCCAGCATATTTGTGCAAAACTGTAAATTTACCCCTTATAAATGGCCACATTTTTTTTAATGTGTCCAGAACCAATATTTAATTCATACAGTAAGGTAAGTAATCTGATTATCTTTACCGAGTCTGTTTCCCAATGTCAGGTTTTTGTTACTGAAAGAAGTGTTGGCTAAAGTACATGTACCACTTATATTAATATTATATCATTAATGCTGACAATTACAGAAAAAAGGGTCAACAACTTTGTGATAAAGTTTAGGGCTACACACAGAAAAAAAAAGAAAGAAAGTGTTTTTCTTTGATGATTACAACTAGACGTAATTGTCAAGATCATAACATGGTCAGCATAGGCTAAATATAGATTTCATGGATTAACGCACAGAGAGAAATTAACCTTGAACAAAACAGGGTAGCAGATAAAGACCGAAAAATCACATGACAATACATGTATTACTTACTTTATAAACAAGGCATTTCATTTCATCTGCATAATTAAATTGCAATACTGTACAATTAGTGACATAGAACTAAATCATTACAAAACTTTAACATGTCATCCTGTAAACAGAAGAAAAGGTTACAAGTATTTGACTTGATGACAATGGGGAGAGTTCATGAGTTCTTGCCAAAATATTTTGCAAAGACTCAAATAAACAAATTTGTAAGAGATAAGGATAATATTCTGCAGCAGTGGGAAAATGGAAAGAATTATTTTAAATGCCAAGCAATGTATGTACCAAGATTGAAATGATGTTTTTGAATGGTTTTGTGATGCACCTGCCAAAAATACCCCACTCGCATTTCACGCTTAAAAATAAGAACTATTAAGCTATGTTAACTTGAAGTAAGTCTGTTCTCAAGACAAGAAGAACCTTTTAATAAATAATGCTACTTTTAAATGAAAATATTAAATGCTTTGAAGTTATATGTAGCTTTCTTACTACATACACATACATTTCATACATATATAGTCCCCCTCTGGGAAGACCACCCATCCTATGCTGCCACTATCCTGGTGCAGATGGAGTAGCCATATAAAATGGTGACCACTGTATACATTTTTACCTACCCTGAACAAAATTTTGTTCTGTTGTGCCACTGATACTCAGTAGGCTGCCTCCTCTTTGCAAACAGTCAGACTGGGATGCAGACCATGTTCTGGGCTGGTTTAGGACAACTTGGTAGCAGAAGTTTGAAACAGAGCTATATATCCAGTCTGATCCACATAAACTGGACCAGGATCCTGAAATAGTTCCAAGAGACAAAGCAGCTTGTATCACATCAACTGGTCACAATAACTAATTTTGAAAAACATGAAAACATTTAGTAGAAGAAAAGCTATGAATGACTGACAATCCAATATATTGAAAGAATGGTCTGAATAACATATACACAGATTATATCCAATTATCAACAATTTTGTCAGAAAATTCTGTAGCAATTTGAGTTCTTCAAAGTTACTGTGGGCAAAAATCAAACTCTGGTGAATAAATTGTCACATGCACCATTTGTTCTCAGGCTGACTTAAACTGAGATCTGTTGTTCTCGGTCAGACTTAAACTGAGATCTGTTGTTCTCAGGCTGACTTAAACTGAGATCTGTGAACTAATGGAGACCTGACAGGCATCAATAAAAATTCATGTTCTACTAACTTTCAGAACTTCCTGTTCACTTACTTTTAGTAGCTTCTCAGATCCAGCATTGCATGTTTGGGAAAGTGAAAAAGTTACCATTAGCAAAGATATGTTCTGAATTATATTTTTAATTAAATCACTATGAAAGCTGTACTTTGATTGGTGAATCAAAAGGTCAAATGAAGACCTCAAGTCGGTGCCTGTCAGATCTACTTATTGATAAGTAGATCTCAACCTTAATTAGATTTTATTTCTTCTATGACCTGTTTTAAAGATTTGGTAGCCAAAATACTTGGACTGAAAACTGGAGATATTTAGTGGCAAATTTATATCTACCTACCAACAGCTGGTGTTGTGGTCTGAGCTGCTGCACCAGAATCTGTGGAGAAATGGAATAATAGTCAATACAAGAAAGTCATGGCCTGCTTGCTAAGCCCACAATCAAAGCAGTGCTGTAAAATATATGACCTTCACCCCAAAGGTAAAAAGGATAGAGTGAGTATGTTGCAGAATAAAATATCTTGTGTTCAGAATAATTCATCCAATGTATGAATAAAATTAATGAATGTGTCTATTAAATAAAGCAAATTAATTTTTTAACCAAATCTTATTTAAAGTTCCTACAGCTTTTAGCTTGACCACAAGATAAAAGGGTTGATCACACACATCATGGAACAAATTATTTTAGCTTGACCACAAGATAAAAGAGTTGATCACAAACATCATGGAACAAATTATTTTAGCTTGACCACAAGGGTTGATCACACATATCATGGAACAAATTATTTTAGCTTGACCACAAGGGTTGATCACACACATCATGGAACAAATTATTTTAGCTTGACCACAAGGGTTGATCACACACATCATGGAACAAATTATTTTAGCTTGACCACAAGATAAATGGGTTGATCACACACATCATGGAACAAATTATTTTAGCTTGACCACAAGATAAAAGGGTTGATCACACACATCATGGAACAAATTATTTTAGCTTGACCACAAGATAAAAGGGTTGATCACACACATCATGGAACAAATTATTTTAGCTTGACCACAAGATAAAAGGGTTGATCACACACATCATGGAACAAATTAGTTTAGCTTGACCACAAGATAAAAGGGTTGATCACACACATCATGGAACAAATTATTTTAGCTTGACCACAAGATAAAAGGGTTGATCTCACACATCATGGTACAAATTATTTTAGCTTGACCACAAGGGTTGATCACACATATCATGGAACAAATTATTTTAGCTTGACCCAAGATAAAAGGGTTGATCACACACATCATGGAACAAATTAGTTTAGCTTGACCACAAGATAAAAGGGTTGATCACACACATCATGGAACAAATTATTTTAGCTTGACCACAAGATAAAAGGGTTGATGACACACATCATGGAACAAATTAGTTTAGCTTGACCGCAAGATAAAAGAGTTGATCACACACATCATGGAACAAATTATTTTAGCTTGACAACAAGATAAAAGGGTTGATCACACACATCATGGTATAAATTATTTAGCTTGACCACAAGATAAAAGTGTTGATCACACACATCATGGAACAAATTATTTTAGCTCGACCACAAGATAAAAGGGTTGATCACATACATCATGGAACAAATTATTTTAGCTTGACCACAAGGGTTGATCACACACATCATGGAACAAATTATTTTAGCTTGACCACAAGGGTTGATCACACACATCATGGAACAAATTATTTTAGCTTGACCACAAGATAAATGGGTTGATCACACACATCATGGAACAAATTATTTTAGCTTGACCACAAGATAAAAGAGTTGATCACACACATCATGGAACAAATTAGTTTAGCTTGACAACAAGATAAAAGGGTTGATCACACACATCATGGAACAAATTATTTTAGCTTGACCACAAGATAAAAGGGTTGATCACACACATCATGGAACAAATTATTTTAGCTTGACCACAAGGGTTGATCACACATATCATGGAACAAATTATTTTAGCTTGACCACAAGATAAATGGGTTGATCACACACATCATGGAACAAATTATTTTAGCTTGACAACAAGATAAAAGTGTTGATCACACACATCATGGAACAAATTATTTTAGCTTGACCACAAGATAAAAGGGTTGATCACACACATCATGGAACAAATTATTTTAGCTTGACCACAAGATAAAAGGGTTGATCACACATATCATGGAACAAATTATTTTAGCTTGACAACAAGATAAAAGTGTTGATCACACACATCATGGAACAAATTAGTTTAGCTTGACCACAAGGGTTGATCACACACATCATGGAACAAATTATTTTAGCTTGACCACAAGGGTTGATCACACACATCATGGAACAAATTATTTTAGCTTGACCACAAGATAAATGGGTTGATCACACACATCATGGAACAAATTATTTTAGCTT